>JAPPVO010000629.1:0-31123 GCA_030407325.1 Camellia japonica | reverse complement strand
TTGACACACAAAATAAATATAACAATATCATTCATGAATTTTCAGTCTCCTTTAAAAAAAATCCCCAAATTCTAGATTTTCTTACCAAAACTATACAACTCAAATCTTTTGAAAGAAAACTTTTCAAAATCAATTTTTCTTCAATCAACGAAGATCAAAACCCATAAGATCATTTTAAAAGAACAAGAGACAAACCCACTTTCAAAATCGCTTAACTTCTTGAATCAACAATCAATTTTCAAAGCTATCGAAAGATGATTTTGAAAATTATATAGATCTTGCAAAAATATATATAACTCTAAGAAAATCCCTACCTCAAGTTTTGAAGAAGAAATGAGATGAAACCCCCAAAATCTACGGTGTCGAAACTCGATCTTCACCGCATACAATGAAGCCCTTGAGAAGTTAACCAACTTTGATGAAGAACCTATGGCAGAACTCTAATGGATCTTGAGAAATCAAGGTTTTGATCAAAGTTGGCGTAGGGAAATGTAGAGAGAAAGAGAGGAAAAGGGTTTTTAGAGAGATATACAAAAGTGATCTGAAATATCATATTCACGAATTGATATAACATGGTCTGCTTGAGCGTGGAAAGCCCCCGCTCGAGCGTTAAATACCCTTTCCCAGTACTTTTGCAGACAGGTCAAACTTCTGGAACCAAACATTCTCCGCTCGAGCGCATAAATGGCCGCTCGAGCGGACAAACAACTTCTAATGCATTTTGCATTTTTGCTTCGGGGGCGCTGCCCCTCAACCTCGCCAGGGCGCTACCCTAGGACCCGCTAAGGGGCGCTATTCCCTGGACACTCGCAAGCTGACTGGGCAGCTCGATCCTCGACACACTCAGCGAAATGGCAAAACTAGGATCGCTACAAATAGAGGGACTGAATTTGTGAACAACATGATTGCTTCTCTTTTATCTACTCATGGCATTGTGCATCAAACTAGTTGTCTTTACACTCAAGCTCAAAATGGTGTGGTTAAGCGAAAACATCGTCATCTTATCAAAATAGCCATCACTCTTCTTTATCAATCTTCTTTTCCCTTACACTATTGGTTTGATGCAGTTGCCACTACTGTGTATCTCATCGATCGAATGCCTAGTAGTGTTCTTTCACATAAGTCTCTATTTGAAGTCTTGTTTTATTCTCTTCTAGATTTTTCTCTTCTCAAAGTTTTTGGTTATCAATGTTTCCCGTGGCTTAAGCCTTACACAGCACACAAACTTCAACCTAGGTCCATGGCTTGTGTGTTTCTAGGATATCACCCTACCACTAAAAGCTATCTTCAACAAGAGGGTATTGATTTTCAAGAAACGTTTAATCTAGTGGCTAAACTCCCAACCATCCAGATTCTGCTATGTATGGCTCTTCATCATCAATGGTCCATCAAGTAATTAGACATCTCTAATGATTTTCTTCATGGGAAATTAGAAGAGGAAGTTTACATGTTACAACCACCTGGTTTTATTCAATCTCCTAATCAGGTGTGTAAGTTGAACAAGGCTCTATATGGTCTTAAACAAGCCCCTCGGGCTTGGTATTCCACCTTTGCCTATTTTCTTTTTTCTGAGGGGTTTACTAATAGCCATTCAGATACTTCACTCTTTGTTCATCATTCCTTTGCTGGCCTCATGCTTCTTGTGGTGTATGTTGATGATATCTTGGTTATAGGAAGTGATTCACTTTTGGTTTCTAACTTGATTACTCAAATGCATCAGGTCTTTTCCATGAAGGAATTGGGTTCTGTCTCATATTTTTTGAGGATCTTCGTGCAGTGTCAAGGTGCTATTATTTCCTTTCTCAATCTAGGTATGCCACTGAGTTGTTACACAAAGCTGGCTTAGCTGATTGTAAGCCTTGTTCCACTCCATTGGCTCTGAAACCACCCTCTACATCTCATGATTCTCTTCCTTTTTCTAACCCTCTTTATATCGTAATATCGTTGGTGGCTTACAACAGCTTTTGAAGAATAAAAGTACACACACTTCATCAATACCAAATTTGTTTCTCCCTTGTTAGTTATTAGCATGGATGTAAATTTGGCCCACTAGCCCATGACCCATCTAAAGGTGGCTCGCGGCCCGGTGCTGCCCAACCTGGCTAGGCTTGGCCAGGCTCGAGGCCATACCGTACTTGAGATGCTGGGCCCTCTGTTTTGAAGTCCAGCTCGGCCAATGAGCTCGCTCTGCAGTCCGACCTAATTGGCCTAAAAAATAATTATGTAATAATATTTATCTATTTTATTTAATGATATAAATTTTAGTAATATTTTATTTCATTTTGAAATAAAAATTATTCATTAAATATTATCTATTTAATTTAATGATTGTAATATTTCACTTCATTTTGATATATATATATATATATATAATTATTCATTTCATTTCATTTTATTTATTTTTTTCGAGGAAAAAAAGACTATGTATGCACCTTATAACTAAATTAGAAAATGATATAATTTTATACTTTTTGAGTTATAACTACAAAACATAACATAATATAACTAAAATATTTCACTAATTATAACTAAAATAATGTCATAACTTAAGAAGAAAATTAATCGTAACTAAAGTACAAAATAACATAACTTGATAACCTACTCATAACTAAAAAAAAAAAAAAATAGTCATAACTAAATACCACACGAGACACAACCAAATAGCTCTCATGAATCATAACTAAAACAATGTCATAACAAAAGAAAAAAATTACGTAATTTCATACTTTTTGAGTCAAAACTAAAAAAGCATAAGTCATAGTAATTAAATATCACATGAAATATAACTAAATATCTCATCAATCATAACTAAAATATTTTAGCACAAATTTTCTTTTATTTTTTTTTATCCCTCATAAATAATCTATATATAATATCTATCAATTATTTTTTGCTAAAGAAAAAAGGCCCGCTTGGCTCGACTTGCAGCTCGAGCCCAGGCCTGTGGCCCAACCCCCAGACCCATTTTGAGTGGGCTTGGGCTTGGGCTTGGGCCTAGGCCTAGATTTTTTCTACGCAAGATGGCCCGACCCGACCCTAATATCAGTGGGAACTCGCATGGCCCTACAGTGGGCTGACCTGAGCTCAGGCCCTAGTGAGACGAGCCAGCTGGATCGGGCTAAATTTACACCCTTGGTTATTAGATAGACCGGTCAAGATCTCTTAAAAAATTTATTGAATACAAAACTAAAAATTAAAAAAAATTAAAAAGCTTTAGTATATTGTGATATTTTGTTGTATTTAATGAATGTTTAAAGATTTATATACAAATTTTATACTTTTTAAGTATATCTAGATTAAGTTGATCTAAAAGGTAAAAGAAATTGATTAAGATGTTAAAAAAATCACTAAAAAAAATGGATTGAAAACTCAAAAAACTATTTTTGAAAATTCTAAACTAAACAAAGTTTTATGATACCATATTAAGTGGCCATATTTGTTTTGCTCCAAGTGGTGGATTGGATTAGTAATATAATAAGGCCATGTTGTACGTTAGACTAAATAAGAAGGGCTTGTAATGTAGTAGGCTATTATTATTCAAATAAATACCCTCTTGATTATTTAGTCGGTGATGAGGTGAATTCCATATTTATTTTGTCATAAGATTGAATATCTTGTAATGACTTATTCTATTAAATCTAATGTTTGATTGTGAAACTATATAGATGGATAATATCTAGACCATTTTGCCTTTTTGATTTGTTTACTATGCAATGGGAATACAAAATTTTTAAAAAAAATTAGACCAATAAAAAATAAAAATTTAGTGTGAAAGAGAATCATACGATCTGAGATTAATGCCTCATTTAGCATGCAATAGTTTTAGTCTAAAAATCAAAAAGTTACTAAAAAACTAAAAATCCTATAACCTATACCAATGTCAAAAATTCTATTTTCTCTTTACTTTTTGTACATTTTTTCTTAAAAAATCAAAATATTATTTCAAACATACTAATTTTTTTAACCTCATATTTTAGCTAAAAAACTAAAAAGTTACTAAAATAGTATGTTCTCAATGAGGCCTAAGTGTACCAATATATACATATGAGATTTACATGTTCGTCGAATTTTGTGAATGAATCATTTTGTGAAAAGGAAAATGTCTCATAGCTCAAATTTTGTGGCTCAAAAGTGGCTCAAATGGCCAAAACGACGTCGTTTTGGCCATTTTTATGTTGTTCTGTACTCAAAACGACGTCGTTTTGGCCATTTGAGCCACTTTTGAGCTACAAAATTTGAGCTACGTAGCATTGCCGTTGTGAAAAAAGGGGAAAAAGAACCAGAGAAAGCGGATACATTGCTCAAATGGGACAATTTGTATACTTGGGGGTTATTTTGGTAATTTAGAAAGCTAATAATAAGGTCTCCTCATGCCATTGATTTGTGTCCCATCTCTTTTTCTAAGATTGAGTTATCCCTGAAATAGAGGATACATTGCTCAAATGGGACATTTTGTACGAAGGTTATTTGCCAACCAAATGTTGAACTAAAGGTACTACTAAATATGGGAATCAATCCTACGCTTATATCCCACCACATAAACACCTCTTAATGCTCGTGTAAATCATATTAGTTGATAAAAAAAAAATCGCTAATCTTCAAAAGGGTGGAATAAGTTGCCATAGGGGATTGGGTTTAACAATTCAATCTCATCCGATTAGAAGTGAAAATATCATTTTACTTATAATTTACAAAATTTAAAATATATATATATATATATATATAATGAGAACTTTCATATAATTTTATTCCTATAAGGTAAACAATTAATAAGTTCTAATAATTTGACTTAATTTTTATCAAGTTTTATGACGATTTTTGTGACGATTTTTTGCATATGTTGCTAAAAATTGACAATTAGTGACTTTTTTCTATCATGATTTTTATAAATTGTCGCTAAAACTTATAATAGTGATATTTTTTTGTGACGAATTTTTTAAACTATTGCTGAAAGTTGAAAAATAGTGACTTTTTGTGGCAATTTTTTAAAACTGTCGCTAAAACTTATAATTAATGATTTTTTTGTGACAATTTTCAAACTGTCTTTGAAAATTAATAATTTGTGACGTTTTCTAATGTTGTTTGATGAAAAACGCCATTAATTATTATAAAATTTATTAGATAATAAGTCTACCTATTAAGACCTATACGTAAGTCTCCCTTAATTTAATTTCAATTAATTAATGACTTTATCACAATTTTATCTAAACTACCAATCAAACAAAATGGAAAATGATACCGAGCTCTGGGTGGGGACAGCTCATTAAAGCTCCTTTAGAGCTCTATATTTAGAACTTCCAATCTTTTTTCCAACAAAATAACTTTATTATTCATATTTTTAACCGGGTGACCTCATACCTCACACATCGAAATGCCAAAAGTAGCAAGAATATTGTAGCTGCACGAGTTTTTCTTATTAAAAATAAAATAATAAAGATAAAATTACCAAAAAAAAAATTAAGGTTTGACTCTTATAATAAAATAAATCCTTAATTTTTAATTTTGTTAATTTAAAATCTAAACTTTTGATTTATTTTCAATTTAAACCACTATTTATTTTCATTAAGTAAAATCGATTAAAAAAAAGAGTATTTTGTTCATTAAACTCAATAAAAAAGAATATTTTAGGCATTTTATGTATATCTACATTGAGTTTAATACCTAAAATATTTTTTTTCTGTTGGTTTTAATTAACCAAAATAAGCGAATGATTTAAATTGAAAATAAATTAAAATATAAGATTTTAAATTGATAAAATTAAGAACTCTAGATTTATTTTGTTAAAACGCTTCTATCCTGCTATTTTTGTTTAATAATTATTCCAAAAATAAATTACTAACACAAAACTACAAATATAAACTACATCTTTTACCTTTTGATGAAACCTCCTAAAATCTTGATTTGAAAAAAGACTTACTCAAGACTACAAATACATCATGTATCTTTTGATCAAACCTCATACAATCATTAGTTAAATAAAAAATAAAAAAAAAATTACAACCACAATACTACAAATAGAAATTACATTTTCATCTTTTAATGAAACCTCACTTTAATGTCATTAAAATACTTCATTTCAGTCCCAAACTACGTTGAATATTGTTTAGGTTATGTTTTTCATTCTTATAGTTTAGGCCGTATACTTCAATTGTACTTTTTATTTGGTTTCTTTTGTCTAAATTGAATGTTAAAATTAATATTTTTAAGACATCTGTCAACTTTCTAAAATATATATGCAGATAAAATTAGTAGAAATTTAAAATGAAAACCAAATTGAAACAATTAAAATAAAAATAAATTTTGAATCAAATTACAAACGTAAAAAGTGTAATTAAACTTAGAATAAATTACACTTAGCCTCCTTTATGTTTGGCTATTTTCTCACTTTGATCCTTAAAATTTAATAATTAATTTTTTTTTCTATTTTAGCCCTTCATATTTAAGTTTTCTCCAATTTACTTCTAAAATTAATTTCTCTTCAAAATTAGGCGAAAAATGTTACGTTAACTGTCACATAATATAAAAAATTGATATTATACAAGTCTAAAAATAAAACACACTTCTCGGCTTTAGATATCTAAGACATCACTCTCTCTCATATCTTCTCTAATCATTAACTAATCATATCACTTACATATCATTAGGTCTAGAAACATTCAAAAGAAAAAAAAAAATCTAAAAAAGGAATTTGTATATCATTTTTCACAAAAAAAAAAAAAATAAATAAATAAATAAATTATTATTATATGAAATTTGGGTTTGTATCAGAAATATGAATTATATAGTGAAATATTTTTATATCACGCGGCTGTTAATGTGTTATTTTCTATCTAATTTTATGTGTAAGTTAGTTTTTAAAATAAATCGAAAAAATTAAACATGAAAAGGTAAGATGTGAAAAAATAAATAAATTAAAATAAGAAGATAACCAAATATAAAGGGTAACGTGTAACTTCCGATAAACTCATTTCGTACTATGTATTCATTTCGTACTAGAAAGGTACACGAAATGTATTCATTTCGTACTATGCTTTTTTTTTTTTTTGGTGAGTCCAAAAGACTTTGAACTTGCAAGACATGCCTTCGTACTTTCCATATGTTGGATTTTTTCTTCTTTGTGAAAAGTTCAACGCCTAGACTTTTCTGTCCGATGAGAAAAATTTTGAAAAAATACTATTCACGGATGGTTTCACAATAAATTAAATTGGGAAAATTACGTTTTGTATTTTATTTTTTGTGTTATTTTAGTGTTTGTAATTTTAATTAGTTTAATTTTGAGGTTAAAATTATAGTTTTATCTTAATTTAATCTAATTAATTATTACTCTCAGAGTTGAGTGTTTTTTTTTTTTTATAATGAAAAATATGGACATAAGGGATATTTATTATATTTTTAAAGGCAAAATAATAAACTTATTCAACTTAGTGAATTAATCACAATTAATTTAGAGATAATTCTTCATCGAAAATACTAACGATATTATATTATCAATTGGATCAAATTAATACAAAATCTAAAATCACGGATCAAATTTAAATAAATTAAAAGTGTAGAAATCAAATGATATAATAGGCAAAATATAGAGTCTATTGACGTAATTTATCCAATTAAATTAGTTATAAAAGTTAATAGAAAAACTAGAAGGTAAAAAGTCAAATGAAAGGTCCAAAAAAGAAATGTATTCACTTTCCTTTTTACACATTTTTCGAAATTAGTTCTAAGCACATCAGTTTTTGCATACTTATATTTTAATTAAAATGTCAAAAATTTCTTTAAAATGTCATTTTTCGAAAGAAACCCTCAGTAGTACTTTCATAAAGTAATTATATATATATATATATATATTTAAAAAACTTTATAGTTTTAATTATTAATTTTTATAAAATTTATCATTTATAAATATTTTTTAATTGAGTCCAAAAAACAAATTCTTTAGGTACTGTTTGTCTAAAGGTGGAGAAAAGATATTTCTCTCAAAAGTAAATTTTCTTCTTTTTTTTTTTCCTTTATAAATTTAAGCACGTTTTGGCAACACGTTAAAATACCTAAAAAGTTTTTTTTTTTTTTAAATACTATGAAAAAGTCAATTATTTATTTTATTTTTTTGCACATCATTTTATAAAAAAAAAAAATTAAATAATCAATTCCCAAAACAACCCTTAGTTATGTGGCGAGATTTTTTTTTCCCCTAACCTATTTCGTTTAAATTATTTTTAAATAAAGAATTAATCACGAACATTCACGTAATTGAGCCATGTTGTACTTAAATCCCTACAGCACAAACAAACCTTTCGAAATAAGATTTATGCCCTCCACTCCGTGACCCTAATAATTTTTGCTGATGAGAGTAATCAAACTTAAGATCTTAGAGACAACAAACCTCCAGATCCTAAATCTTATCCACCAGGCCAAACCCTTCGAGTTAACATTCACATAAATAGTTGGAAATTGAATACAAAAATGCATAAAAAACCGTGCTCACTAATAATAATTTTAGAGTATGGGCAATGCTAATTATACATAATTTGTATATATAACAAAAAAAAAAAAAAACCTAAATATTTAAGGAAAATTTACCCATAAATCTTAGTTTCTGAAAAGTTGAACCATTTAGTCCTAAATGTTTTCTTATGCTCCATTTAGTCCCATTTATACATCATCATGATGTTCATGATGTAAATGAATCTGATATTTCATTCTATAATTTCAAAATTTATTGAAATCTGATGAATATTAGATGTGTGAAATCTAATGTTTGAAACATTCGTCCTATAATTTCAAACATTATTGAAATCTGATGAACATTAGATGTTTGAAATATAATGTTCGAAACATTAATCTGATGTTTGAAACATTGTAATGGGACCTTTCAGTCTATAAGAAAACTTTTAGGACTAAACAGTGTATAAGTTATTAATTTGGGATTTATTGGTGCATCCCCCAATATTTAATGCATCGTCAAAATTCACTTAAAACATGGGTTTCTGTCATACAAACATTGAATCTCAACAACAAATTATATTTCTAAGCATATTAAGCATATATCTTTAAAGTAATATATATATATATAAATAGATCTTGATCAGATTTTCCAATCATTAAACATAAGGTAGTGATTTCAATATTAATATACGTGTGAACCATGCCTCTATTTCTAGTGATTAAAAAAAATATAAAATATTTCTATATGTATAACATTTTCATATTATTATGTCAAGAGATAGAATGAATATGCATACATCAAATGTGGGTTTGTTCCACAAAAATTTCAACAAGCAAATTCACGCGTGTAATTCAGAGACATCAAAAAACTCATTTTGAATCAGCCAAACAAGTTATTTTCTCATTTTTGACCAAAATTTTTAAGTCCTATTTTTGCATGGGTGAATTATACAAGCAGCCTTATTGGATACTAAAAGATGGTCATTTTGACGAGAATATTTACCAAACAGTCATGCATTAAGATTAGACTTACCAAACAGTCAATGCAACCAAACACAGCATAGCATGGTCTCTCTCAAGCTCACTATATAAAGCACGCAGCACAAGCTCATTCAGTATAACTTTCATACAAACAAACTGATATACATATTGTTTAGAGAGAAAAAAAAAAAAAAAAAAAACAATATGGACACCAATAGCAACATTGCTAAATGATGGAGTTCGTTGAGTCAATTGCTAATTTTTCACCCACGTTTTTGTAGCCTATGAATGGAACCTTTGGAACAATATCTAGGGCATTACGAACACGTAGAACACGGAGATTTTTAAGCCCAGACAAGACCTTTTTGAAGTCTGAATCACCAACTCTTGGGCTATCAAACACAAAGGCAGTCACAGGACATGCCTTGTCTGGTTGGTTTCTAGGAATGTTCAATCCGTTGGCAGCTATGTCAAATGCATTTAGGGTTGCAATTGCTGCACCCAAACTGTGACCAACTACAGTTATGCTGATTTCTTCATTTTGGTATTCTTCAACAAGCCTTCTGACCTCTTCAAGAACCTAAAATATATTATAAATGATGAAACAACAATATTAGTTTTGGCATTGTTCTGTAAATTAAGAAATTATTATGTACCATCTTTTCTTAAACTACAATGTTAGGAAGACTAAAAAAGTTATTTGAAAAAAATGAAGCTCCGTGCACTAGATGTCTTCTCAGTGTGCTCACATCACACAAAGTTTGAATCTATATATGATACATTTTTTGATCAGCTTTTTTAGGTTGGGTATGTTTTTCCTTACTTAAGAAGTATAAGCTTATATGTAAATAGTTTATCAAAATTACTTGGTCTCTAGCACTAGTCTTGGTGAATGGTGATCTTGGATCATTTCAAGTGTAGATAGAGTAAAATCCCTGATGCACCTTAGTATCATCATCTTGCTCTCCAAGTATCTTTGAAGGTGAAACGAGAAGAATTTGCAAATCATTAACCCATTCCAAGGCCTGGTGTATTCCTCTCCAGGCAACCACAATGTCTCTCCTCCCCAACTTAGCCATCCCTTCGTCTGTGGCCACGACATATCCCATCCAATTTGATTCTTTGCTCCATGCCTCCCTTGATAGAGACTTCAAGATGAATGCATCGGGGACTTGGGTTGACGATGTTGCATACAAATAGGGGCCAATCCTAGGAAACAGAGTACTTGGAACCCAGTTGTGCAGAAGGTGAAGAAAAAGCTGTCCTCTTGGAAGAGGAAGTTACTATCTTGTGCTGGGAGGTTGACTTTGATCAAGGCAATCCTTGCTAATTTGCTAATCTATTTTCTTTCTCTCTTTAGAATGCCTAAGGGTGTTGTTATAGTCTTAGTCAAGTTGCAATCATCTTTTCTGTGGGGAGGGAATGTTAATAAAAGGAAAGTGCACTTGGTCAAATGGAAGGAGATCACAAAGAGTAAAAGTCAATGAGGTTTGGGTGTGAGAGATTTAGGAGAGGTGAATGAATGTTTGTTATTAAAGTGGTGGTGGGTGTATGGTAATGAAGATATAGCTTTGTGGAAAGTTGTGGTTTGTTCCAAGTATGGTAGGAATGAAGGAGGTTAGCTTCCAGCTCTGAGTCTCTTAGGTGAGATGTCCATAGTTTGGTTGGACATTGTGAAACTTCTCTCAGTAAATCAGCAATTGGGTGAGTTCTATGGTGATCATTTCAGAATTAAGGTTGGAAATGGAGGGAGAATCTTGTTCTGGAAGGATAAATGGCTTAACAATAGAGATCTGTAGGTTCAATTCCCCAGACTCTATAGTCTATCCACTGAGAGAGAGAAGACCCTTCAACAAATCAGTGCTAAGAAGAGTAATCTAGGGCTGTGGCAGCTGAAATTTAGAAGACAGTTATTTGTATGGGAAGTTGAGGAACTGCAGAGATTGATGGATCTGTTGGAAACCTCTACATTGGTGAGGTCTGATTGTGTTGATTCTTGTTCTTGGTTAGCAAATAGATCAGGTCTATTTTCAGTCTCTTCTGTGAGAAGATGGTGGGATGCTACAATAGGGACTGGTCAGGTTGTGCCCAAAGGGGTATGGGTTGGTTTAGCCCCGCCAAAAGTGTAGTTCTTTTGCTGGTTGGCTTGGAAAGACAAAGTTAAGACTGCAATCTTCCTTCAGAGGATTGGGGTGTTACCTGTATCAGCAGATAATATGTGTGTGTTTTGCCAAGCTAAGTGGAATCCTTGAATCATGTGCTCTTGTTTTGTCCATTGGTGTGGAAATGTTGGTCTCAAATGGTAAGATGGAGTGATCAGGTTTAGGCAATTCCTGGATCTGTTCAGGGCCTTTTACAGTGCTGGTCTGCTGGTAAGAGCAAACATTGGGTTTCTAGATTATGGGAGATGGTTCCATCTGTTATGTTATGGTCTGTATGGAGATTGCGAAATGAATGTAGGTTCAAAGGGGCATAACCAATTTTTGATGATTTTTGTGATAAAGTAAAGGTACAGATTGCTCTGTGGGTAAAATGGAGTTTGGAGGTTGATTATTCAGTTGATGATATTGTTTCCAATTTCAATTAGATTAGGTTGTCTAGTCAGGCCCTCTGTAATTCTGTTTCAGGTTATCTGCTTCAGGGTGTCTGATTCAGCTGCTTCAATGTGTGTTACTGGATGCTCCAATGGAGGCTTAAATGGTCTGGACTATTATGCTGGTGGGTTTGTTTATCAATGCATTGAAGCAGAGCTTTGTTTGTGTTGTAGGTGTGTTCTCAGAGTTATTCTGCTGATTGAGTGTTATGTTGAGTGCATATCAGATTCTGGTTTCTGTGGGATGTTTCATAGTGGAATGCAACTGATGGGTATTTTTGGTGGAATGCAACTGTCTAGCGAGGACTGCAATTGGTTTTTGGTAGTATGCTGCTAGGTAGCTCTTTTGCTGGTCTGCAACTGAGTTGGTCTGTTGCTAGGAAGCTCCTTCTGGTGCTACGCTGCTATGCTGGATTGGTTGCTGTTATGCTGGTTGTTGTGTGCTGTTCTGCTTGTTTGCTGGCTGTATGGGTTGAATGTCAATGTTTTAGGTGGTTGATTGCTTTATGTGTTCTCAGAGTTGTTCTGCTGATTGATTATTATGCTGAGTGCATATCAGATTCTGGTTTCTGTGGGATGTTTCATGGTGGAATGCAACTGATGGGTATTTTTGATGGAATGCAATTGTCTAGTGAGGACTGCAACTGGGTTTTGGTGGTATGCTGCTAGGTAACTCTTTTGCTAGTCTGCAACTGAGTTGGTCTACTGCTAGGCAGCTCCTTCTAGTGCTGCTCTGCTATGCTGGATTGGTTGCTGTTGTGCTGGTTGCTGTGTGCTGTTCTGCTTCTGTTATGCTGTTTGGAGTTACCTCAGCTACTTCTATCTGGTTTTTTTGTTTTCTTTTTCTCTGCTGGTTGTTGTGGCAACATTCTTTGCTTTCCTTTTGTTGGTTCCTCACCAACTGGCACTTGGAGCTTTGTCTTAGCTACAAGCTCTTCTTTATTGATGTATCTTATCATACCGTTGTAGACACCCCATTTTTGACTGTCCTTAAGCCTTGGACGTCATCGTTTGAACACTCGATGATTATCCATGCTCGTGTTCGTTTTGAGTTCCCGAAGGTCTCGGCTGCACGCCTTGCCTTAGGATCTCTCAACTTGTCTGTTTGGTGCTTGGTTGTGGACCAAGGACTTGTGGTTTTGCTTCTGAGGGAAGAGGGTGGCTTGTTGGCCATCCACTCAACCCATCGGCTAAGGCATTGTGCCATTGGCCATGTTTTCTTGCCATCGGCCAAAAGTGGTGGCCGATCGGCACTTTTTTGGTCGATCGGCACTTTGTTTGGTCGATGGCATATTTTTGAGTCGAGACCTTTCCATCTGCTTTTTGCAGATATTTTTTGCCAGCTGTGACAGTTGGTGGCACAATTCCCATCCTCCACACGTGTATGGATGGATTTGCTTCAAGACTCAAGCTTGTTCAACAGCTTGAGAATTGAAATTCTATAAGAAGGGAGCCTCCCCTCCCTTTCCAGGTTCTGGAAATTGCATGTACAAGTTATATATATATATATATATATCTCTCTATATCTCCCTCTCTCTCTCTCTCTCTCTCTCTCTCTATTTGTGTGTCTGTTTGTGCCTTAAAGTGTATTTTCTTCACACTTTTGCACTAGAGCACCTAGTAGAACACCATCCTTTGGTTGCTGAGGTCCTTAGGAGTTGGTTTTAGAGTTCTTGGAGTGGTTTTGGTCAGAGAAAGTTGCTGGAGTTGTGTTCTTGAAGGTGTTCTTCAAGGGTGAGTAAACTACCTTTTAATCCCCATTCTTGCTTAAGCTTTTAGACATATTTGCATATTGTTTTAAGCTTAACTATAAACTACAAAAATTTCTGATTTTGCATGCTTGTGAAGTTTGTTTAAGGTCACTTTTTGGTTGGGGGTAGTCTACCCCCTCTTAGGCCTTGTTTGGCCTTGTTTTGTGCCTTTTCTTTTGAGCTTTGGAACCCTCTTGTTTTGACCTTTATACCACTAAAATCCAGAGGATTTTTAGTGGTGGAAAGGTGGTTTTGGAGTCTTGAATAGGAGAGGAACACCCTCCTCTCCTTATGTCTCTTATGCTTGCATTGTTGGCTCATAATGGTAGCATTTTTGCTTAGCTTGTTTTGGCTCCATTTCAGCAAGTATTTGGTGTTATTTTGCCGTGCTATACCTCTATTTTAAGTTGGTTTGATAGCCTCTTACATGCACCATGCACTTGTCTTGCAATCCTTTCATTTGCCTTAACATGCATCATGCATTTGGACCATCATGCTTGCATATTTTGGTCAACTCAAAGGAACTTTTAGTCATGTTTTACCATGTTTAAGCTCTGTTTGGTGTTGTTTTAGTCATGCATGCATTGTTTTGTATAGCCTTGGTTCAATCTAGCTTGTTGGCTTTGAGTGTCCAAGTCATTAGCATGCATAGCTTCGACCATTTTCATGATTTGGCATCATTTCCTATGTGATTTCAGTCCATATAGAGTGGCAATACACTTGCACTTGTCACTCCTTTAATGCTTTAAAGAGTTAGTGTTTTATGCCTCATGAATGGATCATTGTGCATGCCTCCATACTTAGGCTTTTGGGATGCCATCTCAGTGGGTTTTTGGGTTTGTTTTGACATGCCATAACTCTGTTTTTCATTGGTTAAGTCATGCCATGTTTGGTCTTGATAGGTGTAGTGCAACACCCCTTTGTAGCCTTGCATGCTTCATGCTTTTGGCCTTGCATGTTGGCTTGTTTTGGCTTTGCTCCGTGCTTGTTTTAGACTCATTTTGGCATGATCTAGGACTATTTTGGGTTGTACTTGCCATTTTCTTCATGTTTTGCATAGCCTTAGTGCAAGTCCCTTTTGCTAGCTTCAAGTTTGAGCCTCTTGCATGCCATACTTGTATAGTTTGGATGGTTTGGCACCATTCCATGCATGATTTCAGAGCTTATGATGTTTGTCACATGTCCACACTTTTCACTCTTTAGGTGCTCTTAAGAGTTTATATCTTCATGCCTTGTTTGTGAACCGAAGTGTGTGCATGTTTGTATGAGCTTTTGTCTTCATTTTCATCGCATTTTGGCCACTGATTTGGGCGTGGCTGAGGTCTCCCCATTTTGGTTTAAGTCCATCTTTGCATGTTGTTGCATGCTTGCTAGGTTGCATGTTGTTGCATGCTTGACATGTTGCATTTTGCATGCTCGCTAGTTTGCATTTTGTCACATGCTTGTTTAGGTTGCATTGCATTTGGCATGCTTGTTACCTTAGCTTTTTGTGCATGTTTGAGTCATATTGCATTTGGCATGCTTATGTCGCATTGCATAGCTTTTCCATGTTGCATGCATTGCATTGTGTTTGGTTTGGGGTGTCAAACCAAACACGAGGACCGAGGGACATTTCATACTTGAAGTGACGAAACGTGCCTCAATCCTCGGTCGCCGACACTCTTGATACAACATGATAGAGTGTGAGGCATTCATGTGTTTTTGTGCATTCATTCCATATTGATTTGTGCCATTCGCCTCTTTGGCCATCATGCATCGAAATACGTAATTGATGGCTCGAGGGTCGAACCCTACACTCCTTTGAGTCTCAAACATGATAAGGGGTATAGGTGCACAACATTTTCTTGCAAATGTATTACCATGCCCCTGTTTGTCCTCTGCTGCAGCAAAAGGAGTAATCTACAGGAAAAGATGGCCGATCGGCTATCTTCAGTGCTGATCGGCTAGAAATTGCCGATCGGCTAGAAATTTTTGGTCGATATCATCAAAATTGGCCGATCGCCGTTATTCTCTGGCCGATGGCCTCTCAGCATGGCCATGAAGTGGTTCAGCAGCATCACAGATATTTTCACAGTTCTCAGAGGTGCAGAATAGTGCAGACAGAGGCAACATGAGGCATGGCAACGGGTTTCCGAGCGAAGCGATCGAGCATGCGTCATTCAATCATTCCGAGGCGGAGCTGTGGCAGCCTCTTTAGTTTCATACTTAGTATGTTTTGTAGCTTAATTAATTTGCTTAAATTAGTTAAGAATTTTGTAATAATTAATTAGCTTGTTAGTTAGTTAATTAGTTGGTTTGTATTATTTATTCGGACCCGCCGTCGAGAGGGCGAATTTTGTAATAAGTGTGCGTGAGTGTGTGAATGTCTTCCAACCTCACGTCTTTCTCCCTTTTACTTAACCGCTTACGATGGTTAGTTTTAGGGCATGTTTCAATTAGCATTCCTATGTTCGCATGTTTGCATTCATTCATCTGTCTTGCATGCACCGGGCTCGGCGCATCATACTAACTGCATTGTATTTCAATTCCAAGTTGAATTCATGATTATCAAGTTGCATCTCATATGCCATTTTAAAATAGCCGAGCCTATTTCTAGTTGCATTTTGTGTGTGTTGCATTAGCCATCTTAACATAGCTAGGATCATGCATTGATTACTAACTAGCTCTTGTTTTGGCTCGGAGTACACTGTAAGTGTTTATGCTTTAGCATTTTGCATGAGTGTGAGTGTTGCCATGATAGCATGCTTGCCATGAGGCTAATTGCTTAAGTGATATAACTGCCTGAATACTTGTGGGTGAAGGTTGGATTACTTGAATTAGAACAATTCATCGAAATGCGAGTTTTAAGCCCACTTAAGAGTGGCAAAATCATGTTTTCTAAGCCCACCTGAGGGTGACAAATCCGCATCTTAGCCTACTTGCCAGTAGCTCCTTCAAACCATTTTCAAACAAACATGAGATGTTTTGTTCCAACTTAGGCGATCTAGTCTATACTTGTGTGTTGTGCGCATCACATAGTAATTCTAGGCTAATAACCGTAATAAGAACGCATGTGTTCTCAAAAACAAGATATCATGTTAGTAAAGGCCGATCTTTGATCGGGTGAGCGGGGGTGCTCATTGCATGACCTTCCCCTTTCGTATCCAAGTTCCCGAGCCGAGGCAACTTTCGTGATGACGGACACGTGGCCTTAGGCACGAGTCAAGGTTTCCTAAATTTTTCAAAAATAAAATATTTAGGTGGTAACTCTGTATTTGGCAAAACAGTCCATGTTTGGCACTTCTTTATTAAAATCAGTTTTTCAAAACGATTTGCCAGATTTGGACTCTTTGGTGATTTATCAATCTTGCATTGCACTTTACAAGATTAGATTCAGAACTGTGACATTGAGTCCGAACTGTAGTAGTCCAATGAACAAACCGGATTTCGAGCCAATATTCGTGCGCACAGTTTTTGGCTACTCTGTTGGGGATTTAGAGAACTTGACTCGAACTCATGATATCTTGTTTTGACTATACTTATGTGTTTCTTTGCATTGCATTTGCATTGGTGCGCCTAGGACACCGTGTTTGCCGTATGCTATTCCTGAACGGTTTGCCGGAGGCTTGCTTTGAGAAGCATGCCATAAGGCTGACCGGTTACGGGCTCTGCCACGACGGGAACATAAACCGCTGTTTTTACCGGGGCACCCATTTTGACCATTCGACCTAGTGCATATCGGAAACTGTAGTGACCATTCCAAGCTAGGATAGGTTGCTTACCCGATTATAGGTTGTTTGAAACCGCTGCGTGCGTAGTGAAACCCTAGCTCCTGACAATAGGACAGGGAAACCCTACCCCAACATAGGGGCGTTTTGGCTCTCAGTTGCTTGTTATGTGCTTTTAGAGTGCGTCTCTACAAGAATGCATGTATCAGTTTGCAAGTCTGGGTATCAGGCCTGCAGGCATCAGTATCAGTATTTTGGGAATCAGTTTTACCTGCGGGTATCAGATTCAAATTTGAGGCAGTGATTTGGGAACAGTGATCAGTGGTTGAGAATAGTTCTTTCAGCTTGTGCTTGCCAACTGCGTGTTGTCTTTATTTAAGCTGTTATGCTGTCCGTTTTTCTATTCATTGTTTCCTTATTATGCTTTATTTATCTTTTTGCAAGGTAGTTTAGCACCATTGCATCCGACCAGGCAGATATTTCCCGAGCACTCTGGGTTAGAGGTCGTAGACTTAATCGATCCAGGGATCTGATAGACGGACAAACAGTGTTCATTTCTTTACCCCCGATTACCAGACGGAGGTCAAAAAGGCACAGTGTATCAGTACAGCGGTCACCAGATCAGTGGTCTACCCCACCAATGAACAGTCAGGAAGAGGTCTCAGTTTCTACTACAGGGACAGATATATCGGTTATTCAGCTAGATCAGCACAGTATGGCAGGAATAGAGGAGATGATGCGTCAGCTCCAGGAGAGTATGAAAACCATGCAGCAGGACGCTGCCTGTCAAGCAGAATTTGCCACACGCCAGGCCGAGGTTATGGCCCAACAATCAGAGTTAATTGCTAGACTTCAGCAACAACAACCATCACAGCAAGCCGGAGCATCTGCTTCGCACCAGGTTCCTCCTCCACCAAGAATTCCCATACTTGGGGAGACCGCTAACGTCCAGGACAATACGGACGATCCAACGCGGCCGGCTCCGCCCCAGATCCTACCCTAGCTATCCAAAGCACCTACCAATCTACCGAATTCTCCCTTTGAGTTCAAGGTGGACCCCACAGCGCTAAAAATGAGCAAGCTTGAAAAGATGTTCAAGAAGTCTCAGGGCGTGAAGTCCATTCCGGATATTGAGGATGGGTACACCGACTCGGCCGTGACTTTGCCAGATCGATTTAAAATGCCGCACATAGACCATTTCGACGGGTCTGGGGATCCTATGGTACATTTGTGGCTGTTTTCGGATATCCTAAGGCCGATGGGCCTCTCCAGATTGCAGAAGCTTTCCCTGTTTGGCCGGACCCTATTGGGTGTAGCGGCTATTTGGTATGCAAAACTAGAGGACTCCGTCAAGAGGAACTGGGAGGAGATGGCTAAGGCCTTTGTAGCTCAATACTCCTACAATACACAGATCGAGGTCACAACTCGTGATCTCGAGACAACTAGGCAAGAGCCGAAGGAGAGCTTCTTCGATTTTGTGACCCGGTGGAGGGCTAAGGCCTCGATGATGACCATCAGGCCTGTTGACAAAGATCAAATTCGGATGATTATGCGCAACCTCTAGCCCAAGCTCATGCAGAAGATGATCGTTCTCCCCCTCCCCACCTTTGCAGATCTACATGAGATAGGGGTGCAGATCGAGGACGCTATAAAGCAGGGCCTCATTGATCATGAGAGAGAACAGCCCAAGAGGGCATTCAACCGCAGTACGAATGCGGCATAAGCAGTGCTGCAATTGCCAGAGCTTCAGATGTGAGTATGGTCACCACCACTACCACCCCAAGAACCCTTTCAGCTACACCATTCACCGGTGCATCTGGAAGTAGCTCACAAACAACCAAATTCCCACCCTGAGGCCAGAGAACCTTCACCCCATTATACATGTCTTTGTCCAAGGCTTTGGGGGTTTTGAGTAGAAAAGGGCACTTGAAGCCCCTAGAGCCGCGACCACTGCCAGAAAAACTTCCTCCCTCCCACAACCCAGCTAAATATTGTGCGTTTCACCAACAGCACAGTCATAACACCGACCAATGTTATAGATTGCGTCACCAGATTCAAGACCTCGTTGACAATAGGGTGATCGTGCCTCCGGAGAAACCGAATGTCACAACCAACCCTCTCCCACCACATAACCAAGCTCCACCTCCCAAACACATCAATTTGATGCAAACTGGGGTTGTGTCATACGACCCTAGTATATATATCACCCCTTCTCACCTACCCAAGCCGGAGATGTTCATTCTTGACAGCACTGACTTGTGCATGATGGACATCTCCCAAACCCAACCTGAAATGGTGGTGGTGGCTATCGAAGATAGAATTGGGTCGATGTAGACACCCCATTTTTGACCGACCTTAAGACTCAGACGTCACCGATTGAGCGCTTGGTGATGTTGCATATTGTGCTCGTTCTGAGGTTGCGGAATCACGACTGCGAGCCTTGCCTCCGGACTTCCGGACTCTTTTGTGCTTTGCCTCGGTTTGTGAACCAGGCCCTGTTTTCTTTGTTTTCTCTTCCCGAAGGGAGGGAGAGGTCTCGTAGATCATCTCTCAGTGGCCGTGGGCTACGTTTCGTGGTCGTAGGCCATTTTTTCC
The DNA here is from genome assembly GCA_030407325.1 of Camellia japonica. Classification (NCBI taxonomy): domain Eukaryota; kingdom Viridiplantae; phylum Streptophyta; class Magnoliopsida; order Ericales; family Theaceae; genus Camellia; species Camellia japonica. The sequence goes on along the minus strand of JAPPVO010000629.1, from coordinate 11,054 downwards.
CGTTTGGAGCCCGGTTTCTAGTTTTTCGGAGCCGTCGGCCGTGTGCCTCGGTTCGGGACCGCTTAACCACCTCCGTTTGCTCCAATTTTTTGGCATACACCTTGTTTCCTCCCTTTTGAGGGACACTGTGGCCCGAGAGACCAACTTCGTGGTCAAACGCCACCTCCGGTGCTTAATAGTCAGTTTTCGGGGCCCCGAGCCGCACGTTTCGGTCCCCGAACCCCCGTTTTGCATCCGTCTTGGTTCATTTTTGGCAGAGACCTTATTTTCATTGTTAGGAAGGTTGTAGGAGGGTGGGAGACCAGCAATTTTTTTAAAAAACCAGCTTTCTCCTTTTTCTCTCTCCGAAAGCCGATTTTTCTGACAGAAAGCTGGTTTTTCTTACTTTTGAGCCACAATTTCTGATTTTTCATACCACCATTGTGATCTACACAGCTGGGAGGCCACCAATATGGGTAGGCCGACCAGTAATGCTTCCTGACCCTTTTGAACCCCTCTAAAAGGCTGGTTTTTCTCTCTCCTGGGTCACATTTTCTGGTTTTTGACTATACAACTGTGTTGCACTCATCTGGGAGGCCACCTTTCTGGGGTGGCCAACCAGCAATTGTTGTTGACCCTTTTGACCCCTGGTCGGCCGACCAGGGGAGGTGGCCGGCCAGCCACCTTGGCCTTTTGAACTTGGCCGGCCATGTTTGCCCTCCTGAGTGTGTGCCAGCTGTGCCGGCTATTTTCCACCTGATCCACTGCCTGAGGGTTTGTCCCTGTTTTTGGCCCCTTTAAAGGTGGTTTTTGCCCCCTTTGCTTGGTTCTAAAGGAGTTTGGCCCTTTTGGTCAAGCTTCTTTTAGAAGCCTTGACCCCCTCTCAAAGCTTCTCCAAGAAGCCTCACTCCTCTTCCTCTATATAACCAACACCCCACCTCATTTTACAAGGGTTAGACATTTTTGGCTGGAGCATACATACAACTCCGCCTACATCTATACTTCAAACCTCCAAACACCCATTTTCTTGGCCATTTTACCCTACACCCCATAGCCTACCACCTCCATCATCCATTCTAGCCCCTTGGAGATCATTTGCAGAGGTTGAAAGCTCACCAACTTGGTCCAAAAGCTGCTGGAGTTCGGCTCTACAAGGGTAAGCTTCTATTTTCCCCATTTTTGCATAATTTTACTCTATATCTTAGTTCCTTTTTCTTGCAATTTTGGGCTCCGAGCTAAACTGGAAAAGATCTTATTTTAAGCTCATCTTCAACTTTGTTTAAGAAAACTTTGCTGTTTAAAGTCATCTACTCCCCCTTTGTGCTTTATCTCTCTTTTAGGGCTTATTTTGCATGGTATATTAGCCTTATTTTTGAGCATTTTTGGGCTTCGACCTAAACTGTAAAGTATCTTACTTTGAGCCCCTCTTCAACTTTGTTGAAGGGATCTTTACTGTTTGAGGCCATCTACTTCCCCTTACCCTCTATCTCTCCTTTAGGGCTATTTTTGCATCATATTTTAGCCTTACTTGTGAACATTTTAGAGATTTTCTATATACTGGAAAAAGTCTTGTTTTGACATCCTCTTCAAGTTTGGTTAAGGTCCCATTTCTGTTTGGGGTCATCTTCCCCCTATGCATGCTTCATCTCTTCGATTAGGGCTATGCATTAGAGCTCTTGCATTGGCCATGGCTTGGCCTCTTAGCCACTGAAATCTAGTGGATTTTCAGTGGCTTAGGTGCATTCTTGAAGGCCAAAATCAGAGGGGGGTGACCCCCTCTCTCCTTGTCTCGTTTGGTGATCCTTTTGGCCTTCCGAAGGGACCCTATTTTTCATGCTTTGAAGTCACTTTCCAGGCCTCATTCTGAGGTTTTTGAGGTCTTCCTTGGCTCTGTTCAAGGCCCTTTCGGCTATATTTTATGTCTAGGATGCATGTGTAGAGAAATCCCATTCAAGGCCTTTCAAAGAGGCCTTTCTTTGCATGTTTCCGAGACTGATTCCAGGGCCTATTTGGTGGGTTTTAGGGTTGTCATAACCCATTTCCAGAGTTGGTTTGGTCTTGCTAAGTGTCTAACTTATATGTGCTTAATAACCCCTTGTATGGCCCTCTAAAGGAACTCATCATTTTTGCATGTGTTGGCTGCATTTCAGAGGTTATTTGGGCATATTTTGACATGTTTTATTCACTGATTTTTTCTGGGTTGATGAGTTCTCATACGCTTCATATACATGCCATGTAAACCATGTTTGCTAGTCAAAGTTGCATGCTATTTTAGTCCATCATGCTAGCATCTTTTGGCCATGCCTTAAACTGGAAATGTGCATGTTTTGGGACTGCCTTGGCTCTGTCTTTAGACTTCATGATCAAATAATGCTCGCTTTGTATACTTGTGGTTCAATGCATTGGACTAGTTTTGAGTTTCGGGGCTTATTTCATGCATCGGGTGCCATATTTCCATGTTTCGGGACCATTTAGCATCATGTTTCAGTGCTGAATTTACATGTTCATATGCCATCTCTCATTCTTTGCCATGCTTTGTTAGAGTGGCATTTGATGCCTTAGGTTCGGTCCTCGGTATTCGTGCATGTGTGCACGCATTTCGGTTGTCTCATTTTCATCTAATGGCCGCTGATGTGAGTGTGGCTGAGGTCCACTCATGTTGGCGTAAGTCCATTATGCATTGTGTATGCCATTTCAATTCATAGCATTGCGTATGCTAGGTTGTATGTTAGAGCATTAGGTATGCCTTGCTACATCGTGCATTGTGTATGCCATCTCATAGCATTGCGTATGCTAGGTTGCATGTTAGGATTGCATTCATGCATGTCATGCATATTGCATTATGTTTGGGATAGGAGTTAGCCTAAGCATGGGAAACGAGGGACGTTCATACTTCGAGTGACGAAACGTGTCTCAATTCCCGATCGCCGACACTCCGGATTACCCATGATGGAGTTTAGGTCTTGTTGTGTTTATATGTGCATTCATTTCACATTGAGTCGTGCAATTCGACTCCTCGGCCATCATGCATCGAGATGCGTGATTGGTGGCACGAGGATCGAGACAAGCATACATATGTGAAAATACTTTGCCATGCCCCTTTCTCGCTCTCTATTGCAGCAAATCAGAAACCGGCAGTCTTTTGGGGCTTCGCGCAATATTCCGGGCTTAATTGTAAACAGAGGCTAATCGGGGCATCGCAATGGATTTTCGCGCAAGGCAACTCAAGCATACATCATTCATCATTTGGAAGAGAGCTAAGGCGGTCCATAGATTTGCGTGCTAGTTTACTGCTTTCCTAGTTAAATTTGTTAATTAATTAGGGTTTTGTACTTATTTGGACTGTATTATTTATTCGCGATGTATTATTTATTCGGACCCTCCGAGCGAGGGCCAAATAATAAGTGTGTGTGTGTGTGTTGTATGTCTTCCAACCCACGTCTTTCTCCCTTTATTTACCAGCTTATGATGGTTAGATTAGGGCATGTTTCAATTAGCATACAGTATGATAGCATGTTTATATTCATTCATCTGTTTTGCATGCACTGGGCTCGGCGCATCATACTAACTGCATTATATTTCAATTCTGAGTTGAATAGTGTTAGCTGTAGCATTTCACATGCCATCTTTAGAATAGCCGAGCCTATAGTTTGCATTTTGCATGTGTTGCATTAGGCATTTCAACATAGTTAGGATCATGCATGGATTTCTAACATAGCTTTTGTTTTGGCTTGGAGTACTCGGTAAGTGTTTATGCTTTAGCATCCTTGCATACGTGTGATGACTGCCATGATAGCATGCTTACCATGAGGCTATGTGCTTATATGATATAACCTGCCTGAATGCCTGTGGGTGGAGGTTGGATTATTGAATTGGAATAATGCATTGACTGTGAGTTTTAAGCCCACTTGAAAGTGGCAAATCATCATATTTTCTAAGCCCACCTGAGGGTGGCAAATCCATTTTTAGCCTACTTGCGAGTAGCAAACCATCTTTTAAAAACAAACATGAAACGTTTTGTTCCAATTCAGGCGATCCAGTCTATACTTGTATGCTGCGCCATCACATAGTAATTCTAGGCTAATAACCGGAATAAGAACATAATGTTTTCAAAACTAGATATCATGGTTAGTAGAGGCCGATCTTTGATCGGGCGAGCGGGGTGCTCACGAAGTGACCTTCCCCAATCGTACCCAAGTTCCCGAGCCGAGGCAACTTTGGTGATGACGGAACGTGGCCTTAGGCAACGAGTCAGGGTTTCCTAAATTTCCCAAAAATAAAATATTTAGGTGGCGACTTGTATCTGGCAAGCAATCCATGTTTGGCACTTCTTTTCTAAAAATCTGTTTTCTCAAAACATTTGCCGGATTTGGACTCTTTGGTTCAGATTAAGAACCGTGACATTGAGTCCTTAATTGTAGTGAGCCCAAATGAACAGAACGGGACTTATCCTCCCGGGGCGTTCGGGGACGTCTACAGTTTCTGGCGACTCTGCTGGGGACTTAGAGAACTTGACTCGAACTCATGATATCTTGTTTTGACTACACTTATGTGTTTCTTTGCATTGCATGTGCACTGGTGCGCCTAGGACACCGTGTTTGCCATCTGCTATTCCTGAGCGTTTGCCAGAGGCTGCGTGCCATAAGGCTTACCGGTTACGGGCTCTGCCAGTATGGAAACACAAACCCCGGTTTTCACTGGGCACCCCTTTGACCATTCGACCTAGTGCATATTCGGAATCCATAGTGACCATTCCAAGCTAGGACAGGTTGCTTACCCGATGTTAGGTTGTTTGAAACCGCTACGTGCGTAATGAAACCCTACCTCCTGACAAAATAGGACAGGAAACCCTACCCCAATATAGGGGTGTTTTGGCTCTCACTTATCTGTTATGTGCTTTTAGAGTGCGTCTCTACAGGGAAATGCATGTATCAGTTTATGAGTTTGGGCATCAGACCTGTGGGCATCAATCAGTGTTTGAGAATCAGTTATCTGCGGGTATCAAATTCAGTTTTCGAGGACAGTGATTCAGGGATAATGATCAGTGTTTGAGGACAGTGTGTATTCAGCTTATCGACCGTGTGTTGTTATGCCAGCTGTGTGTTGTGTGTTTATTTTAAGCTGTTATGCTGTTCGTTTGTCTGGTTATTTATTTCCTTATTGCTTTATTTCTCTTTTTGCTAGGTAGTTTTAGCACAATTGCTTCAAACCAAGCAGATATTCACCACACTCTGGACAAGAGGTCGCCGACTTAATCGATCTGAGGATCTGGTTGACGGACAACCAGTGTTTCATTCTCTACCCCCGATTGTCAGACGGAGGCCGAGAAAGCGCAGTGTGTCTAAGCAGAGGTTACCAGAGTAGTGGTCTACCCTAGCAGGGAACAGTCGAGTTGAGGTCTCAGTTTCTGCCATAAAGATACACATACCAGTCAGTCAGCAGGATCAGCAGAATATGGCCGGAATGGAAGAAATGATGCGCCAGCTCCAAGAGAGTATGAAGCAAATGCAGGAGGACGCTGTCCGCCAAGCAGAGTTCTCTAAACAGCAGGCCACAATCATGGCCCAGCAGGTGGAGCTAATTACCCGGGTCCAGCAGCAAGCCGGAGCATCAGTCTCACATCCGGTTCCTCCCCCACCAGGGGTCCCGCTACCCGAGCAGACACCAACTACCCAGAATGTCTTGCCAAATGCCCAGAACATTTTGCCAAATATCCATGTCGTTCAGGAGGACACAGACATCCCAACGGGGCTGGCTCCGCCCCCGCTTCCGCCTCAATTATCCAAGGTACATACACCCATCAACCACCCGGACTCTCTCTTCGAGTTTGAAGTAGACCCTACAGCACTGAAATTGAGCAAGCTTGAGAAGCTATTCAAAAAGTCCCAGGGGGTAAAGGCTATCCCGGATATCAGGACGGATATACCGATGTGGCTGTGACGTTGCCGGATAGATTCAAAATGCCGCAGATCGATCGCTTCGACGGATCTGGGGATCCCATGGTCCACCTCGGCTATTCTCAGATATACTACGGCCGATGGGCCTAACCAGATGTAGACACCCCATTTTTGACCGACCTTAAGACTCAGACGTCACCGATTGAGCGCTTGGTGATGTTGCATATCGTGCTCGTCCAGAGGTTTCAGAGTCTCGGCCGTGAGCCTTGCCTCCGGACTTCCGGGCTTTTCTGTGCCTTGCCTCGGTTTGCGAACTAGGCTCGGTTCTCTGTTTCTCTTTCCAGAGGGAGGGAGAGGTCTTGTAGATCATCTCGGTGGCCGCGGGCTACATTCGTGGTCGTAGGCCATTTTGCCCATTTCGGAGCCCGGTTCCCGGTTTTCGGAGCCGTCAGGCCGAGTGCCTCGGTTCGGGACCGCCTAACCACCTCCGTTTGCTCCGGTTTTTGGCATGCATCTTTTTACTCCCTTTTGAGGGACACTGTGGTCCGAGAGACCAACTTTGCGGTCGAACACCACTCCCGGTGTCTAACAGTCGGTTTTCGGGGCCCCGGGCTGCGCGTTTCGGCCCCTGAACCTTCATTTTGCATCGGTTTGCGTTCATTTTTGGCAGGGACCTCTGTTTCATCACCAGGAAGGTTGTAGAAGGGTGGGAGGCCAGTAATTGTTTCAGCAACCAGTTATATTCCCTCATCGCCCTCCGTCGCCCGTTTTTCTCACTCGGAAGCCAATGTTGACCACCCTTGGGCCATTTTCTTCAACCCTAACCCCCATATTTGTGTTGTACACACCTGGGAGGCCACCAATATTTGGTGGCCGGCCAGTAATTGTGTTTGAACCTTTTGAACCCCTTTGAAAAGTGGGTTGTTCTCTCTCCTGATTCACTGTTTCCAGTTTTTGACCACATGGCTGTGTTGAGCACACATAGGAGGCCACCAATCTGTGGTGGCCGGCCACTAATGCCACTTGACCCTTTTGACCCTTGGCCGACCGGCCATGGGGAAGGCCGACCGGCCACCTGCAACCTCAATAGCTGGCCGGCCAGATTCCTTGCACCCTGTTCAGTCCAAATATGACCTCTTTTCCCCCCCAGATTTTGTATCCGGGGGGCCATTTTTTTGGGGGGAAACTTGAATTCATTTCCCCACCATTTTTCCCCCCTTTTCTCCCCCTCTTTTGCCTATAAAACCAGCCTCCCAGCTCTGGTTTAAGGGTTGGAAAAATTTGCCTTGAGCTCTTGTATTGAAGCTCCCTCTCCCTTTACACTTCAAGCATCCTAACCATCCAAGTCTTGCACCCTTTCTAAACCACCACCTAGCACCACACCACCACCTCCATTCCAGCCACTTGGAGCAGCTTTCTAGAGCTTAGGAAGCAACATTTCTTGGTCCAAAGGCTGTCAAAGAGTTGGTCTTCAAGGGTAAGTCCTTTTCTTTCCTCTTTGACCCTTTTCTTGGTTCATATCTTAACTCTTTGTGCTTGTATATTTGGGCTCCGACCCTAACTAGAAATAGGCTTATTTTGAGCCATATTCCATGTTTTATTGAGGGCCTCTCACTGTTTGGGGCCTCCTTGTTGCACTTGCTTCATTACCTCCCTTGTCTGCCATTTTCTTGCATGTTGTTTTTGGCCTATATGTAAACTGTTTTGAGGCATGTTGTAAACTGTGAAGTAGCTTATTTTGAGACCTTCTTCAACATTGTTGAAGGACTCATCACTGTTTGGGGTCCCTTTTTGTCACTTGCCTTTATATCCCTCTTTTGGCCCCATTTTTGCATGATTTGTTAGCCTCTTGTGCCTCTGTTTTTGGGCTCTGGTCCGAACTAAAAATGGCCTTATTTTGACCCCCTATTCATGTTTCATTAAGGGGCTTTTATTGTTTGAAGCATCTTTTTTATACTTTGTGTTATAGCTCTCTTTTTGGCCCTATCTTGCATAGTATTTTGAGCATACTTGTACACTGTTTTGGGTTTGAACATCAACTTTAAAAAGTCATATTTTAGGTCCCTCTTCAACTTTGTTGAAGGACCTTCATCTTTTTGGGGCCAGCATGCATCACTTACTTCTTTGTCCTCCTTTAGGCCCACTTTTTGCATGAGAGTTTTTCCATACTTGTGTCTGTTTTTGTGGTTTGTGGTAAACTGTAAAATATCATATTTTTGTCCCCTCTTCAACATTGTAGAAGCCAGATTTCATCTGATGCGAGAAATGCTTCCATTTTTGTGCAAAGCAGTGATGAAATGAATGAGTCCCGAAGTTGGGGCTTTTAAAGAGGATGGGACACTATTCGGGGGACACGTGTTGAAAATTTGGTGGCTGCTGAGCAAAGTGGCCGGCCGGCCACATTTTCTAGCAGGCCGGCCACATTTCTCCCCTCACAAACAAAAAGCTGGCCGGCCGGCCCCCAAAAGTGGCCGGCCATGCTCCAATGTGTGTCCCTGACCCTGTTTTACCCTGCGGAAGGAAGTCTCAAGCATTTCCATGCAACGGGTGTGTCGAAGGCCTCCATTTCCCTCTGTTTCGGATGCATTCCGTTGCCCAGATCGTCGGAATTACACTTTGTTTTGTTAAGTTTTGTCTATTGAGTTGTTGTTTTGCTTATCGAGTTGTCGTTTTGCTTATCGAGTTGTTTGTCGAGCTGTCGTGTTTCGTGTTTTGAGTTATTACTCTTTGTTTAAGCAGTGTTTGTTGAGTCTTGTTTATTAAGTTGTCAACACTGTTGTATTTTGCTTATCGAGTTGTAAACTTGCTAAGGTTTTGTTGTATCTTAGTAAGTTAAGTTGTTGCGTCGGCTAATTACCTGACTGGGCAAATACACAGTGCACATTTCCATTCAAATCTCATTTTTGTGCAAACTGGTGTGATACAATGCTGAAAGCATAAAATACAACACTTTTTCAAAAGCTGTTTCATTCCATCATGCTTCGTTTGTTACAACATTTTACAAACAAAAGGGCACAAGTTTTACAAAAGTAATAAAACTGCCTAACAAAATGCAATGTGCTACAAACTACTAGTACAAAGGTAAATAAAACAGGGAGCAGCTGCAATACTCTCAAGAGCGGGAATAAGAGGCCCTTTTCATCCTCTTTTGCGGAATAGCCTCTGCACCCCCATCACCATCCGAGATGGAGCTGTCATCCTCAAGATCCCCCTCAGCCTCGTCTCCACTCTCGGAGCCAAGACCAGAGCCCTCCTCTCTGTCAGCAGATGTCTCCGACTGACGATCTGTAGCCTCCTCCTCCTCATCCTCACCAGGCTCCTCCTCTATAATATGTGCTCTGCGTCTGCGAGACGACCCTCCTCCTCGGGCTCCTCGAAAAGGCATGGATGGCCCAGCTCCTCGAAAAGGCATGGATGGCCTAGCTCCTTGAAAAGGCCTGGATGGCCCAGCTCCCCGAGAAGGCCCAGGTGGCCCGGCCTGCGGCTGAGCATATACTTGAGGCATCTGAAAATGAAAAATACATTTTGAATACATCAGCCAAAACATGTGTATCAGATACAGATGCAAGCAAGCTACATAGGGTGGATGTACGCAGGAATAACGCATGAATGTGGTGTGTGACAGATGTGCTCTACATAAGTAGCCTATCAATACAGTAAAATGTCCAAAATCAGCATGTTATCAGAAGTACAATGCTAGAAAACTAAAAGGTACCTAGAAGCCCATGATGGACAACTACGCCTCCCTCCGCAGGACCATCCCCTCAAGTGAGGCTACCATCTCGAGCATCTGATCCATGTACTCAACAGGGGGCTGCAGATGCAAAAAGGCAAGGGTATCAATAAAGGAATGAGCGTCCAAGTATCTGAGTAATGAATCAAAGCTGTAAAACATACCGGTGGTGAGTCGGGGTCTCTGACATATCGGTGGCCAGGCACCGGGGGCTCTATCGGGATCGGAATTGGAGAGGTAGTCCCATATTGCCACCCCATCATCTCAGTCGGCATGTCCAGCCACCCAACATGATGATAAGTCGGAGGAATCGGGGGAACAAATCCGCCCCCACCTCTAGACGTACCAGCCCTGCTGGTAGAAGGGGCGTCTGCAGCCCGAGCCTGGGCCCGACTCGAAGATGGCATACTAGCAGGCCTCATCGTCGGAGTACGGACTCCCGTCAATGGAGGCATTATATATACGTGACGGTAAGTGGCATAATCCCCCTCCTCAAGATAGAGTAAGGCATCAGTACCCAGCATAGCATTGACGACATCCCGAGAAGAGAGCCTATTGGCAATCCGCATCTTGACTGGGGGTGCTGAGGAAGGGTCCTGAGAAGTATAGCCCCATACCTGACGCAAGAAGCGCTCCCCAGAAACCAGGCCCTACCAACTGGCCCCTCGAATAGGATCCTGTACTGGGAGGCACCCCGCCCTCCAGCAAACGGGTATCGGAGATCCTCACCTAAGGATGCCCAGGGCTCCCATGTAATCTGCGGGTAACCAATCAATCAGAAATCAGGAAGGTACAAGACAAATCAAAGATGAAAACACAAAAACTGAGAGTTCTGAAATACCTCCGTCGACCGCGCCGTATCGAAATACTACCGCAGATAAATGAGAGACTCCCGAGGTCTTGGCCGATGCTGACCCTCAAATACAAGTGAGTACGGGGTCACGAGGGGCCCCTCCACCACCATCTCTGGAGCTAATATCGAAAAGTACGCATAGACCCAAAACTGCGGGAAACAGTGCAGAATGTAAATGCAAAGTACTAAGGGCAAAATACAGTGTGTAAAGTACGCCGTGTGTGCAGTGTACAAGTAATGAGGAGCGGAAATGTAAATCAGGAGGGTCGAAAGTACCTCCCAAGCTCTCCATTAACCACCAAGTAAGCCCCCCCGTCCGCGGGAGGTCGCGCTCATGTAGCAGTAAAGGGTAACCAGGCCGGCGCCACCCCAGTCATACCGTCTGACCTGTGATAGGTCCACCAAGGCGCTAAACAGATACAGCCCAACAGTGTTCCCCCTGTCGGCAAACAAAGTGGTCCCGAAGAGGAACATCAGAAAACCACGGCCATACTGTGCTGCCTCCTCAGGAGTCCCGGGCTCCATCTCCACCCTCCGAAAATGGGAAGAGAACCAGGTGTATCGGACTCTGCCCGAAGCTCTATCAACAGGC
>JAPPVO010000628.1:0-25418 GCA_030407325.1 Camellia japonica | reverse complement strand
ACACAGACTATCAATATAGCAGAATGTTCAAAACCAGTATGTTATCAGAGATATGCTAAATAAGGGAAAGATGGACAGTACCTGCACGCCCATGATGGCTAGCTGTGCCTCCCTCCGTAGGATCATGCCTTCGAATGTGGCCAGCATCCCGAGCAGGTCGTCCGTGTACTCAACTGGAGGCTGCAAATACAAATGCAAAACTATCAGTAAAGGAATGAATGTCCAAATATCCAACTGATAAATCAAAGCTGTAAAACATACCGGTGGTGAATCAGGGTCTCTGACATATCTGTGGTCAGGAAGAGGAGGCTCTAGCGAGACCTGGTAAGGAGTCCCGAACCGCCAACTCGTCAACTCGGTCGGCATGTCTGGCCACCCAGGATGATGATGAAGAGTCGGAGGGATCGGAGGAATCGAACTACCTCTACCCCTAGATGCACCAGTCCTGCTAGAGGAAGGGATATCCATAGCACGGGCACGACTCGAAGATGGTACATCAGTAGGCCTCAGTGTCGGAGCACGCACTCCCGTCAAAGGGGGCATCAGATATATACGACGATAGGTGGCGTAGTCCCCCTCCATGAGATATAACAAAGCATCGGTGCCCTGCATAGCACTAGTGACCTCCTGGGTAGAGAGTCTATCCGCAGTCCGCATAGTGGCTGGAGGTACAGCAGGAGGGTCCTGAGAATCGTACCCCCACACCTGGCGCAGAAAGCGTTCCCCCAGGAACCATGCCCTACCAACTGGTCCTTCGAGCAGGAACCTATACTGGGAATTACTTGATCCTCCGGGATACTGATATCGGAGACCGTCACCTAAGACCGCCCAGGGCTGCCAAGTAATCTGCGGATAACCAGTGCATAAATCAATCAGAAATCAGGAATATACAGGGTGGATCAAAGATGAAAATGAAAGAGAACTGAGAGTTCTGGAATACCTCTGTCGTCCGAACAGTGTCAAAATACTGTCGCAGGCCGAAGAGAGTCTCTCGAGGTCTCGGTCGGTGCTCGCCCTCGAATACCAGTGAAAACGGGGTCGTAAGAAACCCTGCCACCTCCATCTCCGGGGCTAACGTGGGAAAATATACGTACACCCATAGCTGAGAAAAGCAGTGTGGAATGTGAATACAAAGTGCTAAAGGCAGAATACAGAGTGCAAAGTGCGCCGTGTGTGCAATGAACAAGTAATGAGGAGCAGAAATATAAATCAAGAGGACAGAACGTACCTCCCAGGCCCTCCAGTAGCCGCCGAGTAAGTCTCCCCGCCCGCGAGAGGCTGCACTCATGTAACAATAGAGGGTAGCCAAGCCAGCGCCACCCCAGTCATACCGACTGACCTGTGATAGATCTACTAGGGCACTCAGGAGATACAACCCGACAGTGTTCCCCCTATCAGCAAACAAAGTGGTGCCAAAGAGGAACATGAGGAAACCTCGGGTGTACTGCTCAATCTCCTCAGGAGACTCAGGCTCCATCTCCGCTCCGAAAACGGGAAGAGAACCAGGTGTACCGGACTCTCCCGGAAGCTCTGTCTACAGGTGGGCGAGCCCCCAACAGATGTACCCATGCAGTCTCCCACTCTCCCATATCCTCATCATAAGGTATGGGCCAACCGCCTATGTCTAGGCCGGTGAGTACGGCAAAATCCAGCGGGGTCATGGTCAGATCCCCGGTGGCGGAAAAATGGAAAGAATTGGTGGTGTCCCACCATCTCTCCACCAAAGTAGCTAATAATGTCCTACTGGCAGGACAGTGTGATAACCCCATACAGAATGCCCCGAACCCGGCTGAATCGACCAAATCCCGGATAGCCTCCGGGAGCTCGGCGTACCACTCTCTCGCGGCAATGGAGCCATATCCTCGCACGGCACGAGAGCCAACCTGCATTCAGAATGAATACATGTGTTCAGTACACAATAAAATGCAAGCCGTGTGCAAATGAAATGAATGAGCTGTGTGCAAATGAAATGAAGTAGCAGTGTGCAAATGAATCCTAATCAGTGGGCTGCGTGTTCACTTTAATTTATATCTGGGCTGCGTGTTCAGTAAATCAGTGTTTTGGGCTGCGTGTTCAAATCCTAATCAGTGGGCTGCGTGTTCACTTTAATTTATATCTGGGCTGCGTGTTCAGTAAATCTGTGTTTTGGGCTGCGTGTTCAAATCCTAATCAGTGGGCTGCGTGTTCACTTTAATTTATATCTGGGCTGCGTGTTCAGTAAATCTGTGTTTTGGGCTGCGTGTTCAATTCTAATCAGTGGGCTGCGTGTTCACTTTAATTTATATCTGGGCTGCGTGTTCAGTAAATCTGTGTTTTGGGCTGCGTGTTCAAATCTAATCAGTGGGCTGCGTGTTCACTTTAATTTATATCTGGGCTGCGTGTTCAGTAAATCTGTGTTTTGGGCTGCGTGTTCAAATCTAATCAGTGGGCTGCGTGTTCACTTTAATTTATCTGGGCTGCGTGTTCAGTAAATCTGTGTTTTGGGCTGCGTGTTCAAATCTAATCAGTGGGCTGCGTGTTCACTTTAATTTATATCTGGGCTGCGTGTTCAGTAAATCTGTTTTGGGCTGCGTGTTCAAATCTAATCAGTGGGCTGCGTGTTCACTTTAATTTATATCTGGGCTGCGTGTTCAGTAAATCTGTGTTTTGGGCTGCGTGTTCAAATCCTAATCAGTGGGCTGCGTGTTCACTTTAATTTAATCTGGGCTGCGTGTTCAGTAAATCAGTGTTTTGGGCTGCGTGTTCAAATCATTAATCAGTGGGCTGGTGTTCACTTTAATCTGGGCTGTGTGTTCAGAAAATCAGTGTTTTGGGCTGCGTGTTCAAATCAAATCAGTGGGCTGTGTGTTCACAACTGGGCTGTGTGTTCAGAAAATCGGAGTTTGGGACTGTGTGTTCTACTCTTAATCAGTGTGGGCTGTGTGTTCACCATCGACTTGGACTGTGTGTTCAGAAAATCAGAGTTTGGGACTGTGTGTTCTACTCTTAGTCAGTGTGTGCGTGTGTTCACCTTCAAATTCGGGCTGTGTGTTCGACAAATCAGTGTATGAGCCGTATGTTCAATTCTTAACTAATGTGTACCGTGTGTTCACAATCAATCAGTCAATGAGCCGTGTGTTCAGCAATTCAAGTGTTTAAGTCACATGTTCGGATGCAAACGAAAGTACTATGTCATAAGCTAAAACTGTGTGTTCAAGCATGGCAAAGCTACAAAGTGCACGAAAAATGCAGGAAATAAAGTAAAATACCTCTCGTGCTTCGTGAGAGAGGTGCTGCTCCGGCTCTCGCAGAAGTAAATCCCCGGGTGCCCGGTCATTGAACTCAGTGAAACGACGAAAAACGGCCCGCGGAAGCATATGTACCGGTGGGGCGTACCTCCCGGGAATAAAAGGGCGGACTCTCGGGGGAGTGCCATGATATCAAAATCATCCCGGCACCTGGAGGACCTCCACCATGAGGGTAATCACCCGCCATTTCAAGAAATCTGCAAAAAGGAGCAAAAATGAGCCAAAATTGGAAAAAGTCAACAAAAGTCAACTCCCGAGAAAATCTTCCAAATATTGAGACAAACTTACCTCAAGTGGTGAAAATGAGAAAAGAAGCTCCGAAATCAAAATTTAATCGACTCAAAGTGCTTAAAACTGAAAGATTTCGCGAAAACAACTTGCGAGGCTGAAAAGCGCGTATAAAGTGCAGATCTGAAAGAAAAAATGGTTTGGGAGGCAAAGGAGAAGTTTCACCTGTGGGTGTGTTTGGATTGAATGGATGAGGATATATATAGAAAATGAGGCAAAAGACAAAATTGCCCCTACTTTTGTGCAGGTGGCCGGCCGGCCACCTTTCCTAGCTGGCCGGCCATTTGCTTTTTGGAATGGCCGGCAGCCTCCCCTTGGGCACCACCTGGCCGGCCATGTCCCCCACCTCCCCCCTAGCTCTCTGCAAATTTTGAGGAAGATTGGAGTTCCCGGGACCTGAAAAAGTTCAAGAAAAGTGCACTTCCGGTCGCGAAATTGCTCCGCCGGAACTTCAGCTGCAATTTCTGACATGTGTCTCATCATCACTCATCAAAATCAAGGTGTATCCTTTTTGACGTGTTGTAACCTCTCCGGGAGGTGAACCCGAGGCCGCGATTGAGTTGCCTTCACCGAAATGCGCGTTTTCTTACTCGTTATTTCGCAACAAACGGGCACCCTGATTCGTGCTCATTTTGCATTGTTTGCACATAACTTGCATTCTCATGAACATTTTGCATTGTCATGCATGATTTCTTGGTGTACCATACCTCTGTGCTTGAGCGTGCGTTGTCACGCGTGTTCCTTTCTCGCATTGTGTTGCATTCACTCGCCGACACTGCGTGTGTCAAACTTTCGGAACCACAGGAATCACATTGAATATATGTTGTTAGCATATTGTTCTTGTTGAATTTCTCTCTTTTGCAGGCACGATATTGTATGTACGGTTCATTTGAGGCTGGTGCGACCAGACGAATCGCGCAGGTATCGTATCTTCTCCGTGTGAGACGCGACGAGAATTGAATGATTCTCCGCATTCCTAACTGCATGAAATGTAGTTGTTGCTTTGCATTCTTGCTTAAAACTGTTGCATCTATTTGCGAATACTTGCCTCATTACAGCTTGCTGCATTTGCATGATCGTTTGGCTCTGTGCATGTCGCTTTGCATTTTGCCCCCCTGCCTGCGGGCAGCGCATATCTCTGTTCATCTTGTATGATTGTCTAAGTCTTCGGCCTTGTCAAAAATGGGTCGTCTCTGGGCTTTGACATTCACTCCCGTCACTTGTGACTTCCGAGTTCTGTCAAAGAGGGGCAACTGTAGACACCCCATTTTTGACCGACCTTAAGACTCAGACGTCACCGATTGAGCGCTCGGTGATGTTGCATATTGTGCTCGTTCAGAAGTCTCAGAGTCGCGGCCGTGCGCCCTGCCTCCGGACTTCCGAACTCTTCTGTGCCTTGCCTCGGTTTGCGAACCGGACTCGGTTTTCTCTGTTTCTCTTCCTGAGGGGAGGGAGAGGTCCCGTAGACCATCTCTCAGTGGCCGTGAGCTACATTTCGTGGCCGTAGGCCATTTTGCCCATTTCGGAGCCCGGTTCCCGGTTTTCGGAGCCGTCAGGCCGTGTGCCTCGGTTCGGGACCACCCAACCATCTCCGATTCCTCCGGTTTTTGGCATGCATCTCATTTACTCCCTTTCGAGGGACACTGGGGTCTTAGATACCCACTTCGTGGCCGAATGCCACTTTCGGTGCTTAACGGCCTATTTTCGGGACCCCGAACTGCGTGTTTTGGTCCCCGAGCATTCGTTTTGCATCGGTTTTTGTTCATTTTTGGCAGGTACCTCTGTTTTATCACCAGGAAGATCACTGGAGGGTGGGAGGCCAGCAATTGTCTCAGACCAGTTATGCTCTCCGGCGCCCCCGGCGCCCGTTTTTCTCACTTCCGGGCTAATGTTGAACACCCTAGGGCCATTTTCTTCGAGCCAAAACCACATATTTGTGTTGTACACACATGGGAGGATCCTAAAAACACATGGCCGGCCAGTAATTATTGACCCTTTTGAACCCTCTTTAAAGTGGCTATTCTCTCTCCTGTTTTAGAGTTGCCAATTTGAACCACATGGTTGTGTTGAGACCTGGGAGGACACCAATCTGGTGGCCGGCCACTAAATCATTGCCTTTTGACCCTTGGCCGGCCGGCCATAGGGGGTGGCCGGCCGGCCACCTGCACAAAAGCACTTGGCCGGCCATGATCCCCATGCTGTGTACTTTACAGCTGTGCACCTTTTTCTCCCAAAAGATCTGTATCCGGGGGGACAGCTGGTGGAGGGAAGCTTGGTTCACCTTTTCCCTCCCTTCTCCCCCCTTTTGGTCTATATAACCAAGCTCCAAAACCTGATTTTAGGGTTGACAAAAAACCCTTGAACCTCTTGCATTGCCTCTCCCAATCTCTCTCATTTCAAGCTCAAACTCCAAGTTCCAACTCCATTTCTTCATACTCAAGCATCACCCACCACTCCATTTCCAGCAGCAAGGAGAGCTTTCCAGCAGCTAGAAGGCATCCATTCTTCAAGCAAAAGGCAGCCAAGACTTGTCTACAAGGGTAAGTCCATTCCCTCTTTTGTAGCACTTTCTTGCCTCTTTTCTTAAGCCTATTTTCTTATTGTTTTGGGCTCCGACCTTAACTGAAACTAGGTCTATTTTGAGCTTTTCATGTTTGTTCAAGGGCTCAACCCTGTTTGAGCCCTCTATGGCACTTGCTTCAATATCATCTTGTATGTCAATATTTTGCATGCTTTTTCTAGCCTATGAGTGATCTGTTTTCGAGCATAATGTAAACTGTGAGTGGGCCTATTTTGAGCCCCTCTTCAACATTGAAGAAGGGCTCAACCCTGTTTGGCCTCTCTATCATGCACTTGCTTCATAATTCCTCCATATTTACCGTAAATTTGCATGATTTGTTTGACCTACATGTAGTCTGTTTTGGAGCATGTCATGAACTGTGAGTAAGCTTATTTTGTGTCCCTCTACAACATTGTAGAAGGGATCAACCTTGTTGGGGGTCTCCATGTGCTTGTCTTTATATCCCTCTTTGCCCCCATTTTTGCATGCTTTTTTAGCTTATCTAGCTTCTGTTTTCGGCCATCATCAGAACTGAAAGAGTCATATTTTGATCTTCTTGACATATTTCATTAAGGGTCTTTTCTGGTTTGATGAATGTTTGGGGTACCTCATGTTATAGCCTTATGTATCCTAGTTCTTGCATGACATTTTTAGCATGTTTTCATACTGATTGGGGGATGTCATCTACTGTAAATGTTCATATTTTTAGTCCCTCATCAGTGTTGTAGAAGGGTATTTTTCCATTTGGGCATCGCATGTATCACTTGCTTCAATACCCCTCTTGCGGGGCCATTTTTGCATTCTTGCTTAATCCTATGGTGCTTGCTGTTTAGCCCTTTTTATGACTGAAAAATGCTTGTCTTGGGGCTGCCTTGCTACTGTATTTTCATTCCATGTCCATATTGTGCATGCATTGCATAGCTATAGGCCATTTCGGGTGCCTAAATCATGTTTCGGGCCATTCCATGCATCGGGTGTACTTTCGCCATTTTCGGGCTGTTTTCCCCCACATTTCAGTGCCAAAATTCATTTGCATGTTTGCATATCATTTCCATGTCATTTCATGCCTTACGGCCATGCCTCGGTTTGCGCCCGTGTGCACGCATTTCGAGGCGCTTCATTTTCATCCGTCGGCCTCTTATGTGAGTGTGGCTGAGGCTCTCTCATGTTAGTGTAAGTCCATTTTGCATTCTGTATGTCATTTTAGTCTCATCGCATTGCGTATGCCATTGCCTCGGTTTGCGCGCCCGTGTGCACGCATTTCGAGGCATTCATTTTCATCCATCGGCCTCCGTGTGAGTGTGGCTGAGGCTCTCTCATGTTGGTGTAAGCCCATATTGCATCGCATATCTCATTTTAGTCCTGTTGCATTCCGTATGCCATTTTCTCGGTTTGCGTGCCCGTGGGCACGCATTTCGAGACATCTCATTTTAGTCTCATTGCATATCATTTCCATGTCATTTCATGCCTTACGGCCATCGCCTCGGTTTGCGCATCCGTGTGCACGCATTTCGAGACGCTTCATTTTCATCCGTCGGCCTCTTATGTGAGTGTGGCTGAGGTCCACTCGTGTTAGTGTAAGTCCAATTTGCATTGCGTATGCCATTTCATGCCTTACGATCATCGCCTCGGTTTGCGTGCCCGTGCACGCATTTCGAGGCATCTCATTTTCATAGCATTGTGCATGCTAGGATTGTATTTTAGTTGCATTCATGCATATCATGCATATTGCATCGTGTTCGGGATAGGAGTTAGCCCGGGCACGGGAAACGAGGCACGTTTTGTACTCCGAGTGACGGAACGGGTCTCAATTCCCAAGTCACCGACACTCCGGATTACCCATGATGGAGTTAGGTTTTGTTGTAGCATTCATCTGCATTCATCCTATATTGAGTTGTGCAATCCGACTCCTTGGCCATCATGCATCGATATGCGTGATTGGTGGCACGAGGATCGAGGCATGCATATATTTGTGAAATACATTGCTATGCCCCTTTCCTGCTCTCTGTTGCAGCAAAATAGAAAAATCAGCAACTTTTCGGAGCTGGGACGCATTTTCGAGAACATTGCAAACAGAGGCTAATTGGGGCATCCTAGTGGATTTCCGAAAAGGCAGCCCAGCATACATCATTCAGCGGAAGTGAGGCAGCCCCTGGCTTGCATGCCAGTTTACAGTTTTTCTTAGTTAATTTGTTAATTAATTAGGAATTTGTATATTATTCGGACTGTATATTTCGGACTGTATTATTCTTTCATTTCGGACTGTATTATTTATTCGGACCCTCTGCGCGAGGGCATAATTGTAATAAGTGTGGGTGAGTGTGATGTATGTCTTCCAACCCCACGTCTTTCTTCCCTTTTATTTACCCGCTTATGATGGTTAGATATAGGGCATATTTCAATTAGCATACAGTATGACAGCATGTTTGCATCATTCATCTGTTTTGCACGCACCGGGCTCGGCGCATCATACAAACTGCATTTGTATTTCAATTCCAAATTGAATACGTGTTAGCTGTAGCATTCCACATGCCATGTTTAGAATAGCCGAGCCTGCTATAGTTGCATTTTGCATGTGTTGCATTAGGCATTCTGTATATTTAGGATCATGCATGATTTCTAATCAGTTTCTGTTTTGGCTTGGAGTACTCGGTGAGTTTTATGCTTTAGCATCCTTGCATGCGTGTGAGTGCTGCCATGAATAGCATGCTTACCATGAGGCTATGTGCTTATGTGATATAACTGCCTTGAATGCCTGTGGGTGGAGGTTGTTACTTGATTGGGACAATTCATCAAATGTTTTTTTAAGCCCACTAGATAGTGGCAAAATCATGTTTTCTAAGCCCACCTGAGGGTGGCAAATCCACGTCTTAGCCTACCTGCGGGTAGCACCATCAAACCATTTTCAAACAAACAAACATGAAATGTTTTGTTCCAATTCAGGCGGCCCAGTCTATACTTATTTGCTGCGAGCATCACATAGTAACCTAGGCTAATAACCGGAATAAGAACTCACAATGTTTTCAAAATAAGATATCATGGTTAGTAGAGGCCGGTCTTTGACCGGGCGAGCGGGGGTGCTCACGAAGTGACCTTCCCCAATCGTACCCAAGTTCCCGAGCCGAGGCAACTTTGGTGATGACGGACACGTGGCCTTTGGCACCGAGTCAGGGTTTCCTAAATTTCCCAAAATAAAATATTTAGGTGGCGACTCTGTATCTGGCAAAGCAGTCCATGTTTGGCACTTCTTTCAAAAATCTGTTTTCCAAAACGATTTGCCGGATTTGGACTCTTTGGTTCAAGATTAAGAACCGTGACACAAATCGAGTCCGAGCTGTAGCGAGGTCCCCCGCGGGCTTGTACAAGCACCCCCGCTCGCCCGATCAAAGATTGGCCTCTACTAACCATGATATCTAGTTTTGGAAACATTATGCATTCTTATTCCGGTTATTAGCCTAGATTTACTATGTGATGCGCACAGTATACAAGTATAGACTGGGTCGCCTGAATTGGAACAAAACATTTCATGTTTGTTTTTGAAAGATGGTTTGCTACTCGCAAGTAGGCTTAAAATGCAGATTTTGCCACCCTTAGGTGGGCTTAGAAAAGATGGTTTTGCCACTATCTAGTGGGCTTAAAACTCACAGTCAATGATTTGTTCCAATCCAAATAACCCAACCTTCACCCACAGGCATTCAGGCAGTTATATCACATAAGTAAATAGCCTCATGGTAAGCATGCTATCATGGCAGTCACTCACACGCATGCAAGGATGCTAAAGCGTAAAAACTTACCGAGTACTCCAAGCCAAAACAGAAACTATGTTAGAAATCCATACATGATCCTAACTATACAGAAATGCCTAATGCAACACATGCAAAAATGCAACTATAGTAGGCTCGGCTATTCTAAATATGGCATATGAAATGCTACAGTTAACATGTATTCAACTCGGAATTGAAATACAAATGCAGTTAGTATGATGCGCCGAGCCTGGTGCATGCAAAACAGATGAATGAATGCAAACATGCTATCATACTGTATGCTAATTGAAACATGCCCTATTCTAACCATCATAAGCTAGTAAGTAAAAGGGAGAAAGACGTGGGGTTGGAAGACATACATCGCACACATGCACACTTATTAAAGCATTGCCCTCGCGTAGAGGGTCCGAATAAATAATACAGTCCCGAATAAATAATACAGTCCGAATAAATACAAAATCCTAATTAATTAACAAATTAATCTAGGAAAGCAGTAAATTAGCATGCAAGCTAGGGACTGCCTCGACTCTGCTCCAGATGATGAATGATGCATGCTTGAGTTGCCTTGCGCAGAAATCTATTACGATGCCCCGATTAGCCTCTGTTTACAATTAAGCCCGGAATATTGCGCGAAGCTCCAAAAGACTGCCGGTTTCGGATTTGCTGCAACAGAGAGCAAGAAAGGGGCATGGCAATGTATTTTCACACATGTATGCACGCCTCGATCCTCGTGCCACCAATCACGCATCTCGATGCATGATGGACGAGGAGTCGAATTGCACGACTCAATATGAAATGAATGCATATGAAAACACAACAAGACCTAAACTCTATCATGGTTAATCCGGAGTGTTGGCGATTGGGAATTGAGACATGTTCCGTCACTCGGAGTACGAAACGTCCCTCGTTTCCCGTGCTTAGGCTAACTCCTATCCCAAGCACAATGCAATATGCATGGTATGCATGAATGCAATCCTAACATGCAACCTAGCATACACAATGCTATGAAATGGCATACACAATGCATGATGTAACATGGCATACACAATGCTCTAACATACAACCTAGCATACGCAATGCTTTGAAATGAAATGGCATACACAATGCACGATGGACTTACACCAACATGAGTGGGCCTCAGCCACACTCACATCAACGGCCATAAGATGAAAATGAGACACTCGAGATGCGTGCACACATGCACGCGAACCGAGGACCGATCCTAAGGCACAAATGACACTCTAACAAGGCATGGCAAGGCATGAAATATGGCATACAAACATGCAAGTTCCAACACTGAAATGTGATGCAAAATGAATCCGAAACATGGAAACATGGCACCCGATGCATGAGATGAATCCCGAAACACAAAATTAGGCACATGTGTTGACCTATAGCTATACAAATCATGCATTATTTGATCATGAAGCATAAAGACAGAGCCAAGGCAGTCCCAAAACATGAACATTTCTAGTTCAAAGCATGGCCAAAAGATGCTAGCAGGATGGACTAAAATAGCATGCAACTTTGACTAGCAAACATGGTTTACATGGCATGTATATGAAGCATATGAAATCTCACCAAACCAGCAAAAATCAGTGAACAAAACATGTGAAAATATGCCCAAATAAACATGGAAATGCAGCCAATGCATGTAAAAATGAGGGGCTCCTTTGGAAGGGCATACAAGGGGTTATTAAGCACATGCATCAAGGACACTTAGCATAGCCGAATCAACTCTGGAAATGAGTTATGGGGGTCCTAAAACCCATCAAATTGGCCTTGAAATCAGTCAACAAAGCATGCAAGATAGGGCCTCTTTGGAAGGTCAAAAAGACCATCAAGCAAAACAAGGTGAGAGGGGGTCACCCCCCTCTGATTTTGGTCTTCAAGAACACACCTAAGCCACTGAAAATCCACTGGATTTCAGTGGCTAAGAGGCCAAACCATGGCCAATGCAAGTGCTCTAATGCATAGCCCTAACTATGAAAGAATGAAGCATGCATAGGAGAAGATGACCCCAAACAGAGAATAGACCTTAATAAAACATGAAGATGATGTCAAAACAAGACTTTTTTCAGTTTAGGTCGAGGTCCAAAAAGGCTCACAAATAAGGCTAATGTATCATGCAAAATAAGCCCTAGAAGAGAGATTGAACAAACAGGACAGAAAAAGGCCTCAAACAGCAAAGAGCCCTTCAACAAAGTTGAAGAGGGGCTCAAAGCAAGAGGCAGTAGCTGGCCTCAAATAGCAAAGAGACCTTCAAGAAATTTGAATAGAGGCTCAAAATAAGGCACTTTACAGTTTGGCTCAAAGCCCAGAAATGCTCACAAGCAAGGCCAACATATCATGCAAGAAATAGCCCTAAAAGAGAGATAAAGGGAAAGGGGCAGCAGCTGGCCTCAAATAGAAAAAATTCCTTAATCAAACATGAAGATGAGCTCAAAATAAGACTGTTTCCAGTTTGGGTCAGAGCCCAAAAATGCTTGCAAGTATGGCTTATAGATGAAGCAAAAAAATGCAAGTTTAAGGGAAATAGGTGCTTACCCTTGAAGAGCTGACCTCCAGCAACTTTTGGTCCAAAATTCTGAGCTTCCAACCTTTGCAAATGGCTTCCAAGGTGTTGAAATGGATGATGGTGGTGTTGTGCTATGGGTTGTAGTGCAAATGGTGCAAGAATCTTAGGGTTTTGGAGCTTGGAATAGTGAAAATGGAGGGAGAAGGGGAAGGAGCATTGGCTGATTTTTTCTAACCCCTAGAGATGGAGGTGGGGTGCTGGTTATATAGAGGGAGGGGAGTGAAACAAAAGGGGGGAAAACAAAATTCAAATTTCCCCCCCAAAAGGGTCAAGAACAATTGATGGCCAGCCTATCCATATTTGTGGCCTCCCAAGTGTGTACAACACAATGGTGTGGTGGAAAGTCAGAAAAAGTGGCCCGGGAATGGAAAAAGTCAGCTTTCTAGTGAAGAAAATGGGCGATAAAGAGCGATGAAGGAATAAAGCTGGTCTTCAAAACAATTGCTGGCCTCCCACCCTTCTACAACCTTCCTAACAATGAAAATAAGGTCTCCGCCAAAAATGAACCCAAACCGATGCAAAACGAAGGTTCGGGGGCCAAAACGCGCGGCCCGGGCCCCCGAAAACAAGCTGTTAAGCACCAGAGGTGGCGTTCGACCACAAAGTTGGTCTCTCGAGCCACAGTGTCCCTCAAAAGGGAGAAAATAAGGTGTATGCCAAAAATCGGAGCAAACGGAGGTGATTAAGCGGTCCCAAACCGAGGCACACGGCCGACGGCTCCGAAAACCAAGAACCGGGCTCCAAACGGGAAAAATGGCCTACGACCACGAAACGTAGCCTACGGCCACTAAGAGATGATCTACGAGACCTCTCCCTCCCTTCGGGAAGAGAAAACGGAGAAAACGGGACCCGGTTCGCAAACCGAGGCAAAGCACAAAAGAGTCCGGAAGTCCGGAGGTGAGGCTCGCAGCCGAGATTCCGTAACTTCAGAACGAGCACAATATGCAACATCACTGAACGCTCAGTTGGTGACGTCTGAGTCTTAAGGTCGGTCAAAAATGGGGTGTCTACATTTGCCGACTGATCACTGATTACCGTTAAACTGGAACCGATTATGATTGGTAATCGAACTGAATGAAATACTGAACTGACTGACTGAAATCTGAAACTGATTGATTGACTGTATCTGTTTAAATGCATTTCTATTTGTCTGACTGTTTGATTATCTGTTCATATTTTTATGTTAAATTGCAAATTGAAGGCCTTATCGGCGGCCGAATCTGAAATCGATTGGTGTTTTACGATCATTAGAATTTATGTGATTTTATGACATATTTATCTGAAATGTGATTTAGTATGATTAAATTGGATTAAAATAAGTTGAATTGCATTGTTGGCTTAATTTACCAAATTGCCATGTTAGTGGGCCCTTTATTATAACATATTTGAGCCTCCTTGTTACACTAGAGCAAACATTTCATCAGCCTATTTTGTTGAGCTCCACCGAACTAGAGAGAGAGAGTTAGAAGAGAGTGTGATTTCATCTCTAATTGGCTTGGTAGAAGTGAAGGAATTGAAGAGTAGATTGTCATTTGAGCTTCCATACTTGTAATAGAGGACAATAGGTAAGGACTTAACCTCTCTATTGTGTATTTAAGCTCTACCTAGCATGGATCATGGTAGTTTAAAGAGTTAAGTCAAGAATTGGTCTTGTAATGTTGAATTATAGCACATATCATGCATGCATGTCTACATTGTTGCATTTTGAGGTTGATTACATGGAAATCTTGCATACATGTTCATGTTTATATGTTAAGTCCATGATTTCATCTTGAATTTGAAAAGATTGAGCTCATTAGAGCATGTTTTGGAGCTTTGAAATGATTTGAGTTCATGCATGTTGCATGTTCATCTTGTTCATGAAAATTGGTTTGAAATTTGGATTTAATTGAGCTACCCTTGGGCCTTGATTTTACAAATTGAGCTTTAAATCATGTTATTCTATGTATTTACAAGTGTTTTCCAGAAATTGGGCCCAAGAGGTCGAGTTTTGAGTTGCTAAAACTTGATTTTGAGCTTGAATGTGTAATCTGGATTTTCCAGATTTTTGACTCCCGCTCGAGCGGGGGAAGTTGCGCTCGAGCGGGAAATTCGTGCTCCCAGTACTTTGCACTGTACTACAGTCTGCTCGAGCGGGGTATTTGGCGCTCGAGCGGGACCTTGTGCCTTGCGCTCGAGCGGCTATCGAGCGTGATTTTCGAGCATCCAGTACTTTTTGGTCCGCTCGAGCGGGGAAGTTGACGCTCGAGCGGAGACCTTTGTTGCATGTCCGCTCGAGCGGGGAAACCTGCGCTCGAGCGGGACTCTGTTTTTTTGAAAATTCTGAAAATGTTTTCTGAGTGCATCTTTGCATCCTCATCCCATCCTAGACATTCTTAGGCCTAGTTTAAGACATCTTAATGAAGATATAGATGTAGAACACACCGAGGCAATTAGGGATTAAGTTATCATCTTTTCCAACTGTGTAGCTTAGAGTGTGTTCGTTCTGTAAACTGTGTAGGGTTGGCGACTGGAGACGCGCTCTAGCTTACTGTAGCCCAGAACTCTGTGAGTAACAACTGTGTAAAGATATGTTCAAAAATGATTATTGTAGACACCCCATTTTTGACCGCCCTTAAGACTTGGGCATTACTGATGGTTTACTTGGTGGTAAAGGATGTGCAGGGCAAAGGTTCAATTTCTTCAGTAAGGAGAGGGACAAATCTCAACTTCACACCTCATTTTGGACCAAAGCTATTTTGAATGGTTTTTAGACTTTAAAACCCTCTCTTTCAAAACTTTTTTGAAATAAAGTTGCTACGATGTTCCGACGCTCGCATTTTGGTAAATGTTGCGCTTTTCGGTAAACCGAGCAAGGATAAAGTGGAGATGAATGAAAGAGAGATGAAATCTTTGAAAAATCTTTCAAAACACCTTGCTTAGGGGTTTGAAGTTGAAGAAAAGAGGAGAAGGGGGAAAACCAAGTTGGAAAGAGGATAGGCAAGAATCGCTAAGAGAGGGACGAGCAGTCCTCGCTAATCAAGCCTATTTGTCTATACACTTGGAGTTAAACTATGAGGTTACCACCGTTGGAAAGAAGACTTCCGGGCTTCATTTTTCATTCAAGAATCTCTTAAATTCGAGTCCGGAGGGCGGAGATATGATTGGTTGAAGTTGGGCATCATCCCGGTTGGACCGAAACTGAGAAGTCTTCACCAAAACAAGCATAACTTTTTGCAGAGTTGGAATTTTGATGCAAGGTTGGTGCCATTGGAAAGCTTATTTCCGGGGCTTCAATTTTACCACAAGAATGACCTGAAAAGGAGTTCATATGAAGAAGTTATGCTCGTTTGAAGTTGGACCTATAGAGCAGATTTTTCCTGCCGACCGGCCAACACAAATGGCCGACCGACCAAATAGATGGCCGACCGGCCAGAAAAGATGGCCGACCGACCAAGTTTGCTAGCCGACGACCTTCCGGAGTATTCTACAGATTGAATGGATGCCAGCTATGCCAGCTGGAATGCACAGACTCTGCTCCCCATGCACGTGTATGGCTGTTTGCACCCTTTGCACCCTTTTTGACCCTCTTTTGCCCCTTTGCTCAAAGCTTCTTGAGGAAGCTTTGACCCTTGTCTTGGCTTCCTCAAGAAGCTTGCACCTTTGCATTAGCTTCTCTTAGAAGCTTGGTCTCTTTGACCCTTTTGTATAGCTTCTTTGAGAAGTTTATGCCATTTCCTTGCTCTATAAAAGAAACCCATCTCCTCTATTGTTTTGGTTCAGCAAAAAATCAGACCTAATACATACATATAACATATATATCATCCTCTCTCTCTATATCTCCCTCTCTCTCATCCTTGGTGTGTGTTTAAGAGCCTTAAAGTGTGTTTTGACCATAGTATTGCACCAACACACACACCATTACACCATACTCTAACTTGGAAGGTCTTGAAGGTTTGTTCTTGAGGTTTTGAGGTGGTTTTGATCAGAAGAAGAGGTCTGCACTTGCTGTTCTTGAGGTGTTCTTCAAGGGTAACACTTTTCCCTCTTTATTCTCCATTTTTGCATACACTTTTAGCCTGTCTTGCATACTGATTTGAGCTTGGTGTAAAACATAAAAAAGTTTTGTTTTTTGTGTTTAAGATACTTCATTAAGACCACTTTGGTGTTTGGGGTTGTTTGACCCCTCTTAGGCCTTGTTTGGCCTCATTTTTGTGCATTTTTTGTGAGCTTCGGGACCACCTTGTTTGGCCCTCTCACCACTGAAATCCAGAGGGATTTCAGTGGTGGGGGTGGTGTTTGAGGTCTTAGAAGGAGAGGGCCATCCCCTCTCCTTGTTGTCTTGTTTGATGCCTTTTTGGCCTTACAAAGGGGCCTATATTTGCAACTTCTTGAGCTCGTTTCAGGCATTTTTCAGTGGGTTTTAGGACCCCCATAAGCCATTTCCAGAGTTTTTTTGGTCATATTGAGTGTCCCTCTTGCATGTGTATAACAACCCCTTGCATGGCCTTCCAAAGGAGCACCTCATTCTAACATGTGTTGGCTCTATTTCAGTGGGTATTTGGTGTTTATTTAGCATGTTTTATCTCTGTCCCATGTTGGTTTGTCGACCCTTGCATGCATCATACACTTGCTTTGTATTCCTCTATTTTGCCTAGAAATGCATCTTGCCTTTGGACCGCCATGCTTGCATATTTTGGCTTAGCTTTGCGAAGTTTTTGGTCATGTTTTAACATGCTTAAGGTCTGTCTTGGGTCTTTGGAGTCATGCTTTCCATGCTTTGTATAGCTTCTTTGCATTCTAGCTTACTAGCCTTGGGTGTGTGGGTCACTAGCATGCTTTACTTGGCTTGTTCTCATGATTTGGCATCATTGGAGACCACATTTCAGTCCCTGTTCCATGCTTGCATACTTGCATTTTCCATCCTTTTCATGCTTTGAAGAGTTGATGGCTTATGTTCCATGTTTAAGGCCTTGTGCATGCATGCTTGTGTGTGTTTTCATGCCTTTGTTACATCATTTTGGCCACTGTTTTGGACCTAGTAGAGAGCTGTCCAAGTTAGTGTAAGACCATCCTTTCCATGTTGATGCATGCTCACCTTGTGTGTTGTGGCATACTTGTGTTGTTGCATGTTTAGGTTTCTTAATATGATGCATGCCTTGCACACTTGCATGCTTAGATCACATCTTGTATGCTTGTCACTCCCATTATTATTCCATATCTTGCATGCTTGCTCATTTAGGTTGTGCGCCTAACATGCATTGTGCATTACTGCTTACATGCCCATGTTGCATACTTAGCCTCCATGCCTAGGTTGCATTTCATTGAGCATGCATCCCTTGCCTCTTGATCAATCATGATAGGGGTTGGGCCCTTTGGTGTTTTGTGCTTGCATTGCATTTGAATCGAAGTTGCACACTTGGCTTTTGGGCCATCATGCATTGAAATGCGTGATTGATGGCCCGAGGGTCGAGGGTCACACTCCCTTGAGTCCATTACATGATAGGGAGTGTGTCCGTGCATACATTTGCCTGAAAATTCCATGCCATACACTGCTTGCCCCTGTTGCTGTTAATTGCAGGTTCTGCAGGAAGCTTTGGCCGGTCGGCTAAATACAGTGCCGACCGGCCAGGAATCTGTGGCCGGTAGATTAAAAGATGGCCGGTGGTTCCTCTATTTGGCCGGTGGTGTTTGTACTTGGCCGGTGGTATTCCCCAACATCCATAAAGCATACCCTTGGACTTTGGCAGTCCTCAGAGGAGCAGGGCAGTGTTAACAGAGGCAGGAGTGCTATGGCAGCGAGTTTCCGGGCGAGAGATGGATCAAGCATGCATCATTCGTGCATTCCGAGGCAGGGCTGCGGCCCCTTTCTTTCTATTTATTTAATATTTAATTTGATTAATTAAATTGAGGGTCTGTAATAATTAATTAGCTAGGATAGTTGATTTATTATTTGGCCTGTATATTTATTTGGTCCCTCCGAGCGAGGGCGAATTGTAATGAAGTGGGGGTGTGTGTGTGCATGTCTTCCAATCCCACTTCTTTCTTCCCTTTTATTTACCCGCTTATGATGGTAGATAGTGCATGTTTAAATTAGCATACCTTATGCTATGATGTGTGCATATACATTTGTCTTGTATGCACCTGCATCGGGCTCGGTACATCATGCTAACTGCATTTGTACTTTAATTCCAAATTGAATACGTGCATCAATTGATTGCATTTCACATGTCATGTTTAGGTTAGCCGAGCCTACCCTAATTGCATCCTGTATGTGTTGCATTAGTCAATTTGACATGAACTAGGGCCATACATGTTTGCTAACTAGTTTATTGTTTTGGCACGGAGTACGATGTAAGTATTTTCATGCTTTAGCATATCGCATGTGTGTGAATGCTATCATGATAGCATGCTTACCATGTGGCTAGATGCTTATGTGATAAACTGTTTGAATGCCTGTGGGTGAAGGTTGGATTGTCTGAGTTGGAAAAACTCGTTGAAATCCGTATTTTAGCCTACTTGCGAGTAGCAAATTCCAAAGTGTTTTTCAAGACAAACGGATATGCAATGCTTATTTCCAAATTAGGCGATTTGGTCTATACTTGTTTGCTGCGCGAACAACATAGTAAATCTAGGCTAATAACCGGAATAAGAACACATAACGTTTTCAAAATTGGATATCATGGTTAGTAGAGGCCGGTCTTCAGACGGGCGAGGGGGAGAGGGGGTACTTATAGCTGACCTTCCCCAATCGTACCCAAGTTCCCGAGCCGAGGCAACTTTGGTGATGACGGACACGTGGCCTTTGGCACTGAGTCAGGGTTTCCTAAATTCCCCCATTAAAATATTTAGGTGGCGACTCTGTATCTGGCAAAGCAGTCCATGTTTGGCACTTCTTTTCAAAAATCCGTTTCTCAAAACGATTTGTTGGATTTGGACTCTTTGGTTCAGATTAAGAACCGTGACAAGTTGAGTCCAAACTGTAGTAAGCCCAATATGAACAGAACGGGACTCATCCTCCCGGGGCGTTCGGGGACGTCTACAATTATCTTCTGAACAATTGAACTGCACTGTTTTCTGAACTGATACTTGTAGACACCCATTTTTGACCGCGCTTAAGACTTGGGCGTTACTGATGGTTTACTTGGTGGGAAAGGTGGAAAGTGTGCAAGGTTTAGTTTCTTCAGCAAGGAGAGAGACAAATCTCAACTTCACACCCCATTTGGACCGAAACTGAGCAACCTTTACCAAAACAAGCATAACTTTTTGCACAGTTGGAATTTTGATGCGAGGTTGGGGCCATTGGAAAGATAACTTCCGGGGCTTCAATGTGGCCACATGGAAAACCAGCAAATCAGATGGCCGACCAGCTTTTGTTTTTGGTCAAAAGTGGTTCAACATGAATCTGGAAGGAGATAAAATATCTGCACGGCTTCACCGAAACGAGCATAACTTTTTGCACAATTGGCATTTTAATGCAAGGTTTGCACCATTGGAAAGCTAACTTCTGGGGCTTCAATTTGGACACAAGAGTAACCTGAAAAGGGGTTCACATGAAGGAGTTATGTCCGTTTGAAGTTGGACTTTCAGAGCAGATTTTTCATGCCACCGGCCTTGATGGTCGGTCGGCACCATTGGTGGTCGGCCTTGATGGTCGGTCGGCGCGATCGGTCGGCGATCGGTCGGCATGGTCGGTCGGCGTGGTCGGTCGGTCGGCATGGTCGGTCGGCACCATTGGTGGTCGGCCTTGATGGTCGGTCGGCGCGATCGGTCGGCGATCGGTCGGCATGGTCGGTCGGCGCGGTCGGTCGGCGATCGGTCGGCATGGTCGGTCGGCACCATTGGTGGTCGGCCTTGATGGTCGGTCGGCGCGGTCGGTCAGCTTTTTTTTTTTTTTTGGCTGAAGCTTCTCCAAGAAGTTTGAACCCTTTGTTTTAGCTTCTTTAGGAAGCTTGATTCTTTTGTTTTAGCTTCTTGAAGAAGCTTGATCCTTTTGCTCTAGCTTCTCCAAGAAGCTTGATCCTTTTGCTCTAGCTTCTCCAAGAAGCTTGACCCTTTTGCTTAAGCTTCTTTGAGAAGCTTTGACCCTTTCTTGTGGCTTCTCCAAGAAGCCTCACCTCTCTCCCTCTATAAAACCAACCCTTGAGCTCCATTTGCAGGGGTTAGAAAAAACCAGCTGGAGCATTTGCATACAATCCTCCATATCTCTCTCATCTAAGCCTCAAAACACCCTTGTTCTTCCACCATTTACACACCATTCATAGCCTACCACTCCATCTCCTATTCCAACACCTTGAGGCTGATTTTCAGAGGCTAGGAGTGCTACATTTCGGACCAAGAGGCTGTCAAAAGTTGAGTCTTCAAGGGTAAGTCCTTCTCTCCTTTTTGGGTCCTATTCTTGCATAGCCCCTTAGCCCCTCTGCTTGTATATTTGAGCTCCGAACATAACTGAAAATAGCATTCTTTTGAGCTCTATTTCATGTTTCCTTAAGGGCCTCTCATTGTTTGAGGCCCCCATTTTGCACTTGCTTCATTATCCCTCTTGTATGCCTATTTCTTGTGTAGCATTTTAGGCCTGTGTATAATCTGTTTTGAAGCATGATGTAAACTGTAAATAGGCTTATTTTGAGCCCTTTTTCAACATTGTAGAAGGGCTCATCACTGTTTGAATCCTCCATGTATCACTTGCTTTGATATCCATCTTTTGGTCCCATTTTTGCATGATTTATTAGCCTATTTTGCTTCTGTTTTTGGACCTTGGTCCGAACTGAAAATAGCCTTTTTTTGACCCCCTATCCATGTTTCATTAAGGGTCTATTTCTGTTTGGAGCATCTTTTGTATACTTTGTGTTGTAGCCTCTCTTTTAGGCCATATCTTGCATTGTATGTTGAGCATATTTGTACACTATTTTGGGCTCGGCCATCAACTATAAAACATCATATTTTGGGCCCCTCTTCAACATTGTAGAAGGGCCCTCACTTTTTTAGGGCCAGCATCTGTGAGTTGCTTCAATATCTTGCTTTCGGGGCCATTTTTGTACGCTAGCTTAGCCCCATTTGTGCTCACTATTTGGCCTTGCTTAAAACTGTAAACATGCTTGTTTTGGGGCTTCCTTGCTTCTGTATTTACACTTCATGTTCAAATATTGCATGCATTGCATAGCTATAGGCCATTTCATGCGCCAAAATTCATGTTTTGGGACTCGTTCCATGCATCGGGTACCATTTTACCATGTTTCGGGGCTGTTTTACATCTCATTTTGCCTCTGAAATTTGCATGATGGTATGCCATATTCCATGTTTTGCTATGTCTTGTTAGAGTGGCATTCCGTGCCGTAGGTTCGGTCCTCGGTTTGCGTGCACGCGTGCACGCATCTCGAGTTGTCTCATTTTCATCTAATGGCCTCTTGTGTGAGTGTGGCTGAGGTCCACTCATGTTAGTGTAAGTCCATTATGCATTACGTATGCCATTTCATTCCATAGCATTGTGTATGCTAGGTTGTATATTAGAGCATTGTGTATGCCATGTTGCATCGTGCACCGTGTATGCCATTTCATAACATTGTGCATGTTAGGTTGTATCTTAGTTGCATTCATGCATGTCATGCATATTGCATTGTGTTCGGGATAGGAGTTAGCCCGAGCACAGGAAACGAGGTACGTTCCGTACTCCGAGTGACGGAACGTGTCTCAATTCCCTAGTCACCGACACTTCGGATCATCCATGATGGAGTTAGGTTTTGTTGTGTTTTCATGTGCATTCATTCCATATTGAATTGTGCAAATCGACTCCTCGGCCATCATGCATCGAGATGCGTGATTGGTGGCACGAGGATCGAGGCATGCATACATTTGTGAAAATACATTGCTATACCCCTTTCCTGCTCTCTGTTGCAGCAAAATCAAGAATCAGCAGTCTTCTGAGGCTTGGCGCGCTTTCCAAGAACAATTGCAAAATAGAGGCTAATTGGGGTATCCCAGTGGATTTCTGCGCAAGGCAGCCTAAACATACATCATTCATCAGAATCAAGGCAGTCCCTGACTTGCATGCCAATTTATTGCTTTCCTAGTTAAATTTGTTAATTAATTAGGGTTTTGTACTTATTTGGACTGTATTATTCATTTGGGACTGTATATTATTTATTCGGACCCTCTGCGCGAGGGCAATGTTGTAATAAGTGTGCGTGAGTGTGATCTATGTCTTCCAACCTCACGTCTTTCTCCCTTTTATTTACCAGCTTATGATGGTTAGATTAGGGCATATTTCAATTAGCATACAGTATGATAGCATGTTTGCATTCATTCATCTGTCTTGCATGCACCGGGCTCGGCGCATCATACTAACTGCATTTTATTTCAATTTCGAGTTGAATACTTGTTAGCTGTAGCATTACATGTGCCATGTTTAGAATAGCCGAGCCTATCTTAGTTGCATTTTGCATGTGTTGCATTAGGCATTTCTGTATAGTTATGATCATGCATGGATTTCTAACATAGCTTATGTTTTGGCTTGGAGTACTCGGTGAGTTTTTATGCTTTAGCATCCTTGCATGCGTGTGAGTGACTGCCATGAATAGCATGCTTACCATGAGGCTAACTGCTTATGTGATATAACTGCCTTGAATGCCTGTGGGTGAAGGTTGGGTTATTTGGATTGGGACAAATCATCAACTGTGAGTTTTAAGCCCACTAGATAGTGGCAAAACCATCTTTTCTAAGCCCACCTGAGGGTGGCAAAATCTGCATTTTAAGCCTATCTGCGGTAGCAAACATCTTTCAAAAAACAAACATGAAATGTTTTGTTCCAATTCAGGCGACCCGTCTATATTGTATGCTGTGCGCATCACGTAGTAAATCTAGGCTAATAACCGGAATAAGAGCACACAATGTTTTCAAAATAAGTATCATGGTTAGTAGAGGCCGATCTTTGATCGGGCGAGCAGGGGTGCTCACGAAGTGACCTTCCCCAATCGTACCCAAGTTCCCGAGCCGAGGCAACTTTGGTGATGACGGACACGTGGCCTTAGGCAACGAGTCAGGGTTTCTTAAATTTCCCATAATAAAATATTTAGGTGGCGACTCTATATCTGGCAAAGCAGTCCATGTTTGGCACTTCTTTCAAAAATCTGTTTTCTCAAAACGATTTGCCGGATTTGGACTCTTTGGTTCAGATTAAGAACCGTGGCACAATCGAGTCCGAGCTGTAGCGAGGTCCCCGCGGGCATGTTAAATATTGTTAATTGAATGAATGTATGTCCTATATTCTGAACTGTATTGTGGCATCCTTAGCAATTACTGTTTACTGTTACTGTTACAGAGATCTCTGTCGGTTCCCTTGTTGGAACCACTACTGTTTACTGATTGATGGCCATCACTGACTGTTCGGTCTTTTAAGACCTACTGTTTACTGTACTGTTATGCTTAAGGATGTACCACATATGACTGTTTACTGTACTGAACAACTGATATACTGATTGAAATGAACTGTTTTCATTACTGTAAGGACATTCATTCTAAACCCCTTTACGCATTATGTTATTCACTGGGCTTTAACTCACTGCTCATATATATATGTAGGTGTGCAGGCACCAGACCGCAGCTAGGAGCGTGGGGTAGACTTCCCTTTTTGTCAAGCCAACCACTATGCCTCACTGCGAGGTTCCGAGCCTGCCAAGCTATGGCTTAGGGGTGTTTTTATTTTCCCCTGTCTGTCTCTGTATCTGTTTTTGTACTGTACTGTTTAATAGGGATTAGGTCCCTGTTCTGAACGATTGTAAATATTGTACATACTGCTTTGTCTCTGACTGCATATAAGTATGAAAAATCTTTTTGCATACAGACTCTCACAGCTCATTGGACATTGTTTATTTACTGTATTGGCTTCCGCCATGCCCCTGTACTCTGTATTACTGTATTACTATTAAGCAGGCCTTCGGTAATCTCGGATTACTGGCTGGTTACGGTGCTAAACCCATAGGGGCGGGTTTGGGTCGTGACAGAGTGGTATCAGAGCGATACTTACCACGAGTTATACCGCACACACGTGTCCAAATGAGCTATAGGGTGTCCTAGAAAAGCAATTAGGGCATCGCATGAGCATGATAATTGTGTGGTTATGACATGCCTGAATATATGCTAATGTGATAAACTGTTTAAGTATGCAACTGCTTATGTTGATAACTGTTATAACTGCTTATAGTGAAATGGATAATACAAGAATTGCAAATGAATCTGAATCCTCATCCTCTGAGGCAAGAATGGCAAGACTGGAAAGGATGATGGAATTAATAGCTGAACGATTAGATCAACAACAGAACCAACAGCCCCCACCTCCTCCTCCTGTACAGCCGGAACAGAATGTGAATGTTAACGATGGGGACATAATTTCTCTTACCCAAAAGTTCAGCAAGCTGAAACCGCCATCCTTTCAGGGAGGCCTTGAACCGTTAAAAGCTGAAGCATGGGTTTTGGAGACCGAAAAATTGTTTGAAGTGTTTCCGTGCTCGGAGGCACATAAAGTACTATTGGCCACCTTCACTTTGCAAGAAGAGGCTAGAAGGTGGTGGATGCTTACCGTGATGACAACACTGTTATGACTTGGGCTCAATTCAAAGGAGCCTTCTTTGAAAAGTACTTCCCTCAGTGTGTCAGGGACAGAAAGGTGACTGAATTTGAATAGCTAAGACAGGGCACAATGTCCGTTGTTGAATATGAAACAAAGTTCACCGGGCTTGCTAGATATGCACCACACATGGTGGACACTGACTACAAGAAGGCCAGAAGGTTTGAAGGCGGCCTTAATGTTGCAATACTCGACAGAATAAGTGTTCTGAAACTACCAACTTATGTGAATGTTCTTGACCGAGCCTTGATGGCTTAAGCGAACATCGAGGCACTGAAAACTGAAACACCAGCGTCTGAATGGCGTGGTAAAAGACATGGTTTTAAGTTCAAGAAAGGCA
>JAPPVO010000627.1:0-49176 GCA_030407325.1 Camellia japonica | reverse complement strand
AATTGTGCTACCCATAAATCACGCGGCACGTGGTCAATATGGTGCTGTTTTATTTTGAGTTAGTATTATAATTATTTTAATATTAATTTTATTTATTTATTTATTATGTGTTATTTTGTTGTGAAATTTTATCTGGTGTCCAATTTGTATCAAATTAGTCCCTTTACTCTGAAAAAATTACGATAAATTACAAACACACCCCCTGAGGTTTACTTAATTTACAAATTACCCCATGTGGTTCTAGAAATTGCATTATGCCCCCCTAAGATTCCTAATTTCATAACAAATAGGTCCTTTTATTAATAAATCATTAAGTTAAATAACAGTTTTTAATAATGTTAAAATTTTATTTCAATTAATAATTCAGATAATTTTATTATTGTATAGGTGAACAGTTAGAAATTTCACTTTTCCAATTAATTCTGTTAAATGAAAAATTCTGACAAAGAAATATTTGTAATTTTCTAAATTACAGGGGGTGTAGTTGTAATTTATCCTAAAATTTTAGAATATGTCATTTTAGGTTGGGTTTAATTTATGGATTTAAAAAAAAAAAATTGATGCAACTCTTTTAATCCCTAGCATTGTTCTCATTGAAACGACCAAAATATCCGAATCATTGCAAAATTCAAATAGAATATTTGAAAGCCCCGGTAACTTTATTTTTAGAGGGGTAAATTACAAACATACTCTGAGGTTTACTTAAATTATAAATTACTCTTTATAGTTTTAGAAATTATAATATGCTCCTTAAGGTTTATAATTTCATAACAAATATGTTCTTTTATTAATAAATCATCAAGTTAGTTAACAGTTTTTAATAATGTAAAATTTTATTTTAATTAATAATTCAGATAATTTTATTATTGTATAGGTGAACAATTAGAAATTCACTTTTTCAATTAATTCTGTTAAATAAAAAATTCTAACAGGGAGTAATTTGTAATTTTTCAAATCACATGAGGTAATTTATATTTTAAGCAAACCTCATGGGGTGTATTTGTAATTTACCCTTATTAGAAAGATCCATTGTAGTTCATGGAAGTCAAAAAAAAAAAAAAATTAATAATAATAAAAAAAAAGTCATTTTTTTTAGTCTTCTTATTTATGGATTAAGTTTTTCTTAAATTCAAATTTGCACTTGACCGTCAAGTTCATGCTCTTGAGCTCATTATAGGTCTCCTTTCAATAATTTAAACCATTTATTTTGTAGATTTTTCGTATATATTATCCATAAAAATAATCCGATAATCGTAATTTTTTTTATTTTATCGCGTTTATCATACAAAATTAGACAGTGTATTTTAAAAAATATACATGTCATTTATTTTTTTTAAACAAACGTGATAAAATAAAAATGTTACAATTATCAAGTTGACATAATGTTTTTCCTAAATAATATACATGTATGAACTTATAAAATGAATTATTCATGGGATCCGTGGTGAGCCCAACAAACCAAAACATGAATTTAACCCAATTCTTTTATTTATTTATTTTTTGGTCTCTTAATAGAAACATAACTGCCTCATTTGGGGATTAAGTATTTTAGTCAAAAAGTCAAAATAAGTCGTCATATCATTTTTTTTTATTTTTTTGCACATTTTTTCATAAAAAATCAAAAAAATACTAAAATAATTTGTTCCCAAATGACAAATTAAATAAACTGTAGTATACTTTTTCCCATAACTTCTTGTGCTAGACCAACTCATAAAATCATTAAAATACAAATTGGGATTAAAAAATGTGGTCAATATTCCAAAAATGAAATATATATATATATATATATATATATTAAAGGCTTTTTTTGGGAAGAACATAAAAAGTCAAAAAGCTAGCTTCTAATATATTTTGGGTCATATCATCCTCTCTACTTTTTTTTACATGTTTTTTTCAAAAAAAAAAGTTTAAAAAATCAGTTTTTAACCAATTTCCCAAAACAACCCAAAGTTTTAAATATCAGTCGATACCTATTAGTATTTTTAACTTATGATATTGTCATACAAATTAATAATGTCTGATATAGATTAAAATTTAACTGTATCACTAATATCGATATATTCTAATATAATTATTTAAAATTATTATATATGTATATATATATATGAGACAAACCCTAAGGGATTGGCCTAGTGAGTGCAACTTAGGGTTTAGGGGTGTGCACTCTTTAGATCTTAGGTTCAACTCCCATTAGGAGCAATTCACTTCTTGGTGCCACATCTGCGAGTTTTGCTCGAGATTTGCCCAATTCACGTGAAAGGGCACTTTGTATGGATCCTAAGATTAGCCGAGACCCAGATATTCAGTCATAAATATATATATATATATATATATATGAGACAAACAATAGAATTTTTATGTAAATGTGAACAAGAGAAAATTGGGAGACCAAAGAGGGGGCATGTGTGAAAGTAGAGAGTAATGATTGAGACCCACCCCACAAGACTCCTATAAATCTGGACCACACATGATGTGGACCCAACACAGATATGAGTGCACTCCACACATACATGGAGAGTCAAGATCGCTTTGGGGTGTGGGAGTCATCCCCAAAGGGTGTGATGACCGGTGCGTATTTTTCCTTGTTCTCTCGGGTTATGTTGGATTTACCTTCGTTAAAATATCGGATTTCAAAGTGTGGTCCAGTCAACAGTTGAGTTCGTTGTTTTTGAGAACTTTTCTTTAAAAAAAAAATTCGTCCTTGTTTGTTTCGAATTCCGAGTTTTCACTTGTCGCGGAGGGT
Organism: Camellia japonica; assembly: GCA_030407325.1. Lineage (NCBI taxonomy): Eukaryota > Viridiplantae > Streptophyta > Magnoliopsida > Ericales > Theaceae > Camellia > Camellia japonica. The sequence goes on along the minus strand of JAPPVO010000627.1, from coordinate 46,433 downwards.
GCGAGGTCGACTCCAGAGTGTCGGGAGAGAAGCTGAGGATTTTTCGGGCTTGAGAGCCAAAGCCGCACGTGCGGGGCCTTGGGCGCACGTGTGGGAAGTAAGGGAAGGTTGTGAGCACACTGCAATATATGCAGGTACGGGGGAGAACTGCACGTGCGGGGGTGAGAGCTGCACATGCTGGAGGACGGTCCGTATGCGGGAGAAGGCGCCGTACGTGCGGCCAGGCACGTGAACTGTTTCATTTTTCATGCATTTCAACTATGTTTAGATCTTTTGCCCCTTTTCATTTCATTTTATGAATATGTCTCTCTCTCTCTATACAATCTTTCTCTCTTTTTCTCTTATCTCTCTCTATCCAAACTCTCAAAACTCTACATTTTCTTTTGATCCCAAGAATCCATTGGGATTTTGGTACTAGTTCCTTATATCAAAATGATGAGGATATCGAGGGCTTTGTCTTGACCGGTGGAGATCGAATTCCAGCGAAGTTGATTTTTCGGGCTTTTCTCCTCTACTCTCTTGAGGTAGTGGTTTCTTTGATCTTTTTCAATACCTCTCTTATAGATAGACATGTGGTATATTCTATTGCATAAAAACCATGTTGTTATGGATCTTTTTGGAAAATCATATAGGGGGATCTAAGTGTTGATGTGTAAGGTTGAGATTTGGAAAATAGATGGTTGTTGGGTTAATTTGGGGGAAATTGGTTTAACATGTTATGGGTAGAGAGAAGTAAAGCCCTAATTGTTTTGTAGTAATGCTTAATAGGTGAGAATGGTTGAAATGGTGAGATAATCATGTTATGAATTAAAGAATTTGATTAATGACTTGGTAACTTATTTGTGATTAAATCAGGTCTTATGATTTTAACATTTACTTTGTGTTGGGTTGATTATAGTTAAATATAACGAATTGATAATTTGTTAATTGTTAAAAAGGGGATTTAACCATGAGATTAGGAATTTTGGGTAATACCCTTGTTGAGTTGAAATTGAGCGGATTAGGACCTTGTTATCTGTGGGTTGAGTTTTTTGTCAAATGAAGGAAATGAGTCTCATTTATTTTATATATATGTATATATATAATTGGTGTGTTGTGAATTGGAAGAATTGGAAATTGAGTTTGGAAATTGACTCTTTTACAAATTAAAAAAGAACCTTGGTAAAAGTTGAAAACCTTGGAACATTATTGTGTCGGTGGACTTAATGCCTCATAAGAATTAGATGATTGTATTTCATGCATTTAATACATATTGCTTAGAGGTTTTGTCCTTGGTCATTGGTGGAGGATGACATTGTGAATGTTGAAACGGCTATGTGTCTGTAGTACACTTGAGTTATCTATGAATGTTGTATAAAGTGATGGTTGGAAAATGTGTAATGTGTTGAGAATGAGAGGTACCATTACCTTCCAGCTAGCGCCTGGAGAATTGGCAAAGGTACCATTACCTTCCAGTCGATGTCTGGTAAATTAGCATTTCATTGTGGAAAGATGTATCATTGGCTTACCATGCTTGAGGCAGGTAGAGCGGAATTAATTTATTATTATTGCTCCGGTATATTTGAGTATGTTATGTGTTATGATGGTCGTGGTTTTTGGAAGGCCGAATTGCCTAAATTGTAGAAGTAGATAGTTGTTGGATGCTTGTTGTGTTTCCTTTCGTACTAACGGTATACTTGCATGGGCATGAATAGGTGAGAAGTAGACGTGAGTAATGTGTTGAGATTGTAAGTAATGTGAAAGATATCGGATATTCGAGAACATGTTTTTGAAAAGTCAAATCAGGTGCAAATCTAAAAAGTGTGAGAAAGTGTAAAAGGTTTTTGGTGAAATTCTTACTTTCAAAAATTTGTTACTGTCATATAAATCTTGGTAAAAAGGTAATAAGAAGAAGGAATGGTGAATTGCTTACGTTATGGAATGAAATGTATGATTTTGATAAAAAGTACTTATATGCGTATATTTATGTATAAACCATCACATTATTTACATAGTATGAGACTAAGCATTCATGATCATAGCTATCTATAGGTTGTTATTGTTGAGGATTATGTTGACATCCCTACTGGACTATATGTTCATCCCACGTTGCTAATCTTTTTCAGGAGAACATGGAGAAGTGTTTCGAGGTCAGGGATCTTCCTTATCCGTTGGCCACGAGGCCTTTTATTTGCGGGTGGAATGCCATTTGTGTAAAAGGGTTGAGCCCTTTATCTATTTTTTTTTAGATGTAAGCCTTCGGGCAATTTATTTGGATATACTCCTACTGCATTCATTTTATATTCAAATGAGAGAATTATTATTTATGTATTCCTTGTAAATATAATGAGCTTTTGTATGCTATCTCTGAAATTAAATTTATAATAATGGTTTTGGTAATGAAATCCGAGTAATAAAAAAGTGGGGCGTGACAAAGGGAGTCCTAAACATTTTCCCAAAAAAAAAAAAAATGAGATGAAGAGTGTGATGATTAGTAAGTGGAAAGATGGTGGTGACCGAAAACGTGTGGAATGTTTTGAGAGTGATCAATGAATCTATGAGTTTCATATTGACTTCATCAAGGGGTTGTTTTTACTGTTACGTTCACAAAAGAGAGAGGTGTTCTTCAATGGACTCCGAGAAACTTGGGCCTGAAGTTTTGGTGGATTCCGGAATGACTCATCATCGTAGATTCGACATCAACGTTGTGGATTCAACGTTAGGCAAGACAATTCTGAGGTGAAGATGGTGGTGGAAGAGACACATCGGGATCAGTTCAATTTGGGAGTGGATTCGCTAAGTAATTAAGGATATAGATGTGTAATTCATTTTTGTCTTTTTAGTAGATTGTTATGACTTTGGCCCGTGATTTTTTTATCACAATTGAATGCGTTCCAATTATGATTTTTTCCACATTAAATCGTTGAGTCGATTTGTTATTGATTATTTAATTGGGATTGATATTTACTATTTAAAATAAAAACATAATCATGAATCAATATCTCAAGAATTTTAGAGTTTTTCAATATGAAACAATAGTTTAAGAACACCAAATTAATAACCTCTTATAATTGTGACCCAGTAAGTTTGGAAGTCATAATTACCACTCAAATTTGTGATTAGAATTTGGATGTCACTACGCCAAAACAGGGCATTAACGGCGGTTTTTTTAACGGCGGTTTTGTTACCGCCGTTTAAAGATACTATTAACGGCGGTAACAAAACCGCCGTTAATACCGCCGTTAATGTATCTTTAACGACGGTTTTCGTTATCCCCGTTAATAAAACTGCCGGTAATGACCCTTTAACGGCGGTAATGAAACCGCCGTTAAAAAACCGCCGCTAAAGCCATTTTTAAATGGCGGTAATGAAACCGCCGCTAAAGCCCTCTCATTACCGCCGTTAATGACGGCGGTCTTTGTCGGCCGAGCTCCGGCGGAGCTCCGATGAGTGGTGACCACGCGCGGCTAGGGTTGAACATGACCATCTACAATAAAGTAAAAGTAATGTTTAAATATTTATTTAGGAAATATATTTCATGAAGAGTGGTTGTGGTGGAGTGGTTGGTGTGGGTGGGTGAGGGGTTGAGGGTTCAAGACTTGGGGAGTGCAAGAAGAAAGAATTATTTTTTGAAAAATTTGAACCTATTTACGTCGGTAAAGAACCGCCGTTTTTGGTCTTATATTACCGCCGTTTTTGGTCGACTTTTAACGACGGTAATTTACCTTTTTATGACGGTTGTACTTTTTTCGACACGTGCATAAATGGCGGTAACGAAACCGCCGTTAAAGGCTTTAACGGCGGTTTTACAGCCTACCGCCGCTAAAGCCCAATTTTGGCGTAGTGTGTGTGGTGAATATTGAATAAATGTTTTAAGAAAATTTATATATAAAATAAATTTAGATCACATAAATTTTTAAATCTGTAGTATAACTTGTTACCTCATGCTATTAGTTGAAGAAGTCTATGGAAACCACCATCCAATTGAAATTTCCAACTAATTACAAAATATCCCAAACAAAAGAGATATTCCTTCATATGTTGCATCACATGACATAACATATTACTCTACACTAACAAAATTGTTGGACAATCTTCATTGTATTTAAATAGATTAAATTCTGTTGTGTACTAAACAACAATAAGAATATAAAGAAATAAAGGAAATGAGAGAATTTGTTTGATTACAAAAATCAAACTAGAAATAAATAAATAAATAAATAAAAACAGATTTTATTTTGTTACAAAAACAAAATTAAAATCTGATTTAAATAAACAAATGAAACAGAAAATAAATTAAACAACTTACTAGATTAATTGTTCGAATAATAATTCTGATCAAGTCCAGTATTTGACACTGTGTCCTTAAGACGGATTCGTCCTCTCCACGGTACTTTCAGAATGTGGACGTCTATCTCTCAAGATGAAATGATCAACTACAAACAATAGCAGCACTACAAATTGTTTGCCTAACGAACACACTAAGTGTTTATACTCTTTCTCACAAAAATAAAATGCAGCAAAATGAAGAATAAATTTGCAGAGCTATTGAGGACGAAAATTATATATATTCTGAATATAAAACATCAAATAAGGGCTGTTCTATTTATAGATGTATTGGTGGCTGCATGTTTTGAATTGAATAAGTGCAAACCTGTTTGAATAGGTATGAAACCTGTTTGGTTTTGAATTAAACAAATTTAAATCTGTTGGTTCAAAATTCAAACAGATAAAAACGGGGAAGGGCCTTGTTTGGGTGTACAGAAAAATCGGACCAGATTATTTCCGGTTTAATTTGAATTCTGGATTTTATTTTACCAAAAAATAAAATTAAATTCAAATGTTTTTGACCCAAAAAGATAGGTATTGGGCCTGACAAGCCCAACCTCACACTTGCGCCCAGCCCGCCCGTGGTGATTTTTGGGTCCAATGGGTCTAGCCCATGACCTCTCTCTCTAAAACACTTGGGTACCTCTTGGGGCACACCCCAAGTTCCAATCCCCATGCCTTATAAATCCATTCAAAACTTCCCACCAAATCAATGTGGGACAAGCCTAATTCAATACATTTATATTGTGTTTGGTTGGAGGATTTGGAGAGGGATTTGGAAAGGGAAATAGAAAAGGTAGGTGAAATGTGAATAAAACATACCTATATTTTATCTAGTTTCACACACATTTTTCCTTTCCCTTTCCAAATCCCTCTCCAAATCCCTCAACCAAACACAACATGGTGTGTTTGGTTGGGGGATTTGAGGAGGGATTTAGAAAGAGAAATGGTAAAGGTAGGTGAAATGTGAATAAAACATACCTATATTTCACCTAGTTTCACACACCTTTTCCCTTTTCCTTTCCAAATTCCTCCCCAAATCCCCCAACTAAACACAACTTTAGTAGTCCAACATCACATGGCGCCGAGAATGAAAATTACACGACTTGCCAGGAAAGAAAATACGACTGCGGAGAGCAAATAAAAGGAATTGGACATCCCTTCTGGGGAGAAGATCGACCTCCGTTCTGCGGCGTTCAAGGTTTTAATCTCACATGCAAAGGCAATGAAAACACAACCATAGTTATCGAGAAACAGGAATTTCGTGTTCTTCATATCAGTTAATCTGCTTATAGCATGACCATTGCACGAGCCGATCTGTGGGATACTATTTGCCCTGAGAAATTCATTAATACCACTTTGAATTGGAATCTTTTCGATTACGGTTCATATCCATATGTTGTAAATCTCACTTTGGGCTATGATTGCCCCCTTATTTTCGGACATCCTGATCATCTAGTAGAAGAACGGAGTCATTTTCAATGCCAGGTGGGAGCGGGTGGCCAGAGTAGTAATATTAATTTCTTCGTAAACGAGTCATATGAGTGGATAATTCCGCCAAATTGTAAGAGCAGAATCAAGGTTCCGGTTTTCCAGCACTGCGTCGCGTGCCATGCCTCTGGAGGGGAATGTGGAACTGACACTACAAATCAAGCAATTTGCTTTTTCCAAGGTGTGCATCTCCTTTTCTTTCCCCAACTTTTGCATATTCTAGGCTGACTAGAATATGAATTGTGGTACTAGTTTAAAAATGAAAAAAAGAAAACGTTCGTGGATTATGAATGAAATACAATTATATTTCATTCATTTTTTTTATTTCTCTTTTTAAATTTTCACCCAAAAATTAATAATCTAAATAGTGATAATATGGAAGCTATTGTGAATTGAACATTAGTGCTCAAATCTTATTGACTAAAAAAAATAAGAAGGGTTCATAGAAGGGAAAAATATAGAAACTTGAGTAATATTTTAAACATAGAAAAGTCAATTCTAGTACTGGAACCAATTCTTATGAGAAAAGACAAACACAGAATGAAACACAAAATATATTAATTAATATACACTATGTCTGATTCTATGACCACTTTGTATTCCCATCTTTAAGACATTTCATGACTTTTTTCTTTGTCTCATTTCTAACTTGATTAAAATTTTATTTTAGTTTTTATTATTTTAATTTAAGTAAATTATACTCTATTTTTATATATATATATATATATATTTGGCCATTTACTCCTTAAATATTTTTTTTCCCTATTTTATTTTAATTTTTTTTAATTTACTCTTAAAACTAACTTCTATTTAAAGTTGGACAAAAAATGACATGTTAGCTGTCACATGACTAAAAAACATATTATTATATTGAAGTTTATGCTTGTTTGTGTAATAAAATAGTTTTATGACACATGACTGTCAATGTGTCATTTTTGTATAATTTTAAAAATAAATTAGCTTTTGAAGTAAATTGAGAAAAATTTGAAATATGAAGGGTCAAAATGAAAAAACAAAATTTCAAGGGTCAAAGTGAGAAAATAGACAAATATAAAAAGAACAAAGTGTGATTTACCCTTTTAATTTTAACAATATATATTTTTAACTTTAAGTTAAATTTTAATTTAGAAATTGGACCTCTTGCTTTTCTACCACATATCAATCACATGAGATAGAAAAAAATATGGACAATAATTTGAATGGAATAATCAAATTAAAACTTAACTTAATATTCAAATAAAGATAATAAAGATCAAATTATACAAAAATAGAAAAAATGTAATCTATATTTTATCAAACAAACCTGTGAAGGCTTTTAGTTCGAAATCAAGCTAATTTATGATGCTAGTCTTATCTTACTCTTATCCTACAAACAAATGCACCTATAAAATTTTTGTTTGGAAAATGGTTTGGAAAATTCTGGGTAAAATCAGAATTTTTTCCTAAATTTAGTCTATTTTTTAGGTGGGCCCCGTGCGTCGATTTTCGCGGGTCAAAGTGGTAACGCGTTCTATGCCGCGTTGTGATTCACATGGTATATTTGGTTGCTCAAAACCATTACCGAGTGAATGGGAAATTGAAACCAAAGTGTGCTCTATGGAAATGGAGTTTTGGTGAAAAATCCTTACGGAGGAACAAGAAGATGGTGATGATGAAATTAACACGAAGAGGCGGCATGCTGAGAAGAGGCATGTTGTTGTGGCACTACAAAAAAATTGACTTTTTGCGAAGGTAAAATACCGTCGCTAATACTTCGGATGCCGTCGCTAATACTTTTTGCGACGGCAAAATGACTTTTTGCGACGACAGCAGGGGGTCGCAACTGCAGGGGTTGCAAAAGAGTTTTTGCGATGGCAAGTGCCGTCGCTAATGTTTTGCGACGGCATTTTTGCCTTTTTTGCGACGGCATCGTGCAGTCGCTAATAACGTTTGAAATTTCTTGACTTTTTTGCGACGTCCCTATTTACCGTCGCTAAAAATGTTATTTGAGACGGCAAAAAATACCGTCGCTAATAGTCGTTTGTTAAAAAAAACACTATTTTTTGCGATGGTGTGGTGCCGTCGCAAAAAGTATAAAAAAATATGAAATTTTCTATTTTTTGCGACAGTGTAATGCCGTCGCAAAAAATATTAAAAAATAATAAAATTTTCTATTTTCAATAATAAAATTTTCTATTTTTTGCGACAGTATAATGTTGTCGCAAAAAGTAAAACCTGTAACAAAATTAATAAAATAATAAAATTTTCTATTTTTTCCAACGGTGGTGCCATCTCTCACTCTCTAAGAGCTTATTATTTACATTCCATTCACAAAAACATCATAACAGAAAATAAAAAAAAAAAATTGATAAAACCATCAAATTCAATATTTTACAAAGAACAATAAAACTGTACATGTTCATAAAAGCTTATTTAAATTATAAAATTCACCCCAATCCTAAAAAAAAATAAAATGATAAAATAAAATCTAAAATTCACCAATCAGCACATTGGATATTTAAATGCACTTACAAAAAATAAAAAAATAAAAAATTTCCAACAAGATTTCAATTTTGAGCCTATTTCAAAAATCAAGCTGCAAATTCCTTACTTCTAGAATCAGATCTTCCCCTCGGCAAAATTTATCCTTTTGACCTACAAATAAATAGATAACAGTTGCAAATTATAATCTTTTGGAGAAACCAACTATTTAAACACCAGTAATGAAGACTGTGGAAAGAACACTTACGTTGTCATCAGGAACAACTGCATATCTCTCAATTGGAGAAACCAAAACTTTCCCTGCTCACAAATAATAATAATATAATAATAATAATAATAATAATAATAATAACAACAAAATAATGGAATTCAATGTAGTCCAAAATAGTGTAATAAACTCTTATTGTAATATATACCTGGGGAATTTTTTCATGTCTGATGGGAGTGGGAAGGGTTGGACTTAAAGGGTTCCTACCTGTCTTGGATTGTGGAATACACAAATTTATTTTGTAGGAACTCACATGCAGAGGGTCCATCATAAAGAAATGTGTGAGAAGAATACTAATATGTGATTACAATTAACTCTATATATGGTAGTTAATCAGGTGTAACGAGCCAAATTCAGTGGCCAATAACTTCAGACTAATATAGACATTGTTCTTAATCCAAAATGGCCTCATGGTCTATATAGTCATTTTGTATAAGTAAAATTTTATAACAATCATCTCCTGGAGGGGAAAAAAACAAATGCAAATGCTGAGGGACAGAGGGTACATTGTGGGAGATTTCGAGGTAGACATGACAAAGCAGCAGTTCATTCAGAAATATGGTGAGAACATGAAAAGGGAAGACCTTGTTATCAATAAAACCAATCGCAATGATAGCTCAGACCGGGTATGTTTTTAGTTGTTTCCTTTTTATTGGAGTCTTCAAGTTCTAAGGAGCTTCTATCATAGTGTTATCGTCAGTTGTTTTCCAGTTCAAGTTGTAGTGGAATTGGTGTATTATTATTTTAGAGTTTATGGAACTGCAATTCAAGTTTCCCATTTGGAATGTTTTTAAGAACTCAAACTTGTTGTAAGTGAAAATTTTACCTTAGTGTGCATTTCATATAGTCATTGTTCTTGAGCTTCAATATTTCTATGCTTTTATTTTGATTAGCTTATTCTAGATTACAAGATAATATAAACACATATATCCCTAGGATTGTGATGCGTTGCCTCATAGTCATACACAATGTCATCAGACCAAAAAATTGACATCATTGGCTTTCACATGGTTTTTCCTTTTGTCTTACCAAGGGATTCCTCATTTTGATTCTTGGATTTGATGCAAAATCCTTGATTAGTTTGTTTATAAACGAAACTCTTCGCTTATCTATCTATTACCAAGACTAGTGGGGAGTTGAGGAATTCTTTTCTGTAGAGAGAAGTTCATGAGGTGTAATTCCTTCCTTTGGAAATTCCCAGAGTGAACTATGTCAAAAAAGAGTGATGTACTTGTTAGAAAATGAGAGAAAATGAGGGGGCAGCTCATTACTTGTCTTCTTCAATCCATCTCTGAGATTAAAGAATGACAAAGGGATGTCCTTTCAAATTTTTTGAAGGATTTACATTTTACTCCGTTAAGGAAATGTGCTTGTTCTGTTTATTGTTTTCAATTCTGTGTGTGATGGGGGTTGATGGTCTTTGTTCTGATAGAAACAAAAAGTGACACACTTTGACAATAAAATAGGTGGAGGGAGATATATCATTTTCATCTACAGAAATAAGAAGGGAGTTTGTTTAGTATGAAAACCTAAGTACTTAAACCTACGTAAGTGTTGGGAATAAACCCACCCAAGCAATGGAAGCAAAGATAAAATAACATGGCCACAAGAAAATAAGAACACGAGAATTTACATGGTTCAGCAAGATTCCTACATCCATGGGTGAGAGTGAGAAACAATCCACTAACAATAGAAACATTACAATGGTAAGATAAATGCAACTCTTTGGTATTTTCCGACACCCCCCACAAATATATACATTGTTACACTCACAAACCCTCACTGTTTGTGACTTGTATAACCTGTATACACAAACCCTCTGTGTGTATTTATTACACTAACCATGTCTCACTTTACACACTTGCCCATTGTGCAATTCTTCAGAATATACATAAAGACATTGTCAATACATGACCTTTGGTTTCCCCCAACACAAGCTAGCTGCCACTAGGTAATCATTACACTAGTTATGCACTGTTACACTTTCCTAAAAAAATCCGCGTAATGAAGTCTCTGTAATAGCTTTATATACATTCAAGAATCCTATCACACTTAACCACTCCATTTCATATTCACAAAGCTAGAAGTTGTGCCCATTCAATTTCCCAAGACCAAACATCCACCTTTTCAAGCACCAAAAAAACAACCTGATGAGCCATTTTTCCAAAGTCGGCTCATTCAACACCAAAAAAAAAAAAAAAAAAGCATATGAACAATGAATTTCATTATCATCATCTTCAATAATGAACAATGAACAATAATTAGGGGAGATCTATATACTCATATTCAGAGATCTATATACTCATATAACACACACAGGTTGAAGAAACAGATTCATACACTCAGATATACAGATCTATATACTCATATATATATATATATATATAATATACATATATGTAAACCCTAGATCCAAATCCCTAGAAAGAGAGAGAGATACCAGCGACGGAGGAGCGTCGGACCGTCGGTGAGGGAGGATCGGAGGATCGCCGGTGGTGAGGAGGGAGCCGCGGCGGTGACAGATGAAAGAGAGAGCGAGAGACCAGTGGCGAGCGAAGAGAGAGGAGCGCCGTGTGTGAGTGAGAGGCTCGGTGGTGACGGAGGATCACCGGTAGGAGGGAGGCGCGGCGGTGACCGATGAAAGAGAGAGGGAGAGCCCAATGGCGATGGCGATCGAGAGAGAGAGAGAGAGAGGAGCGCAGTGTGAGTGCAGAGGCTTGTGTGTCTCTGTGTGAAACCGTGTGGGTTTGAGATTTTGGTTCTAAGACAAGGGTGAGAGTTTGGGTTTGAGATTAGGGATTTTTTGGGTTTGAGATTAGGGTTTTTTGTGTGGAAGCGGGAATGGGAAAAAAATAAAGGGGGAGCGGGAGTGGAAAAAAATAAAGGGGCGGGGAATGAAAAATAAAAATAAAAATAAAAATAAAATAATAATAATAATTAAATAAATTTATTTTTTGTTAAAATATATATATATGTTTTTTTTGTAGTTAATAAATTTTTTTTTTTTTAGTTACTAAGATTGAAAATTTATTTGTTTCATTTTTATTTTAATGAAAAAAAATATTATTATTTTTTTATTTTGTAGAAGTAGGGGTAATATATATTTTAATGAAAAATATTTTTCACTAAAATAAAAGTTAATTTTCTGTAGTCAATGAAAAATATTTTTCTGCGGCCTATTTTTTTATTACTAAAAATCATGAACTAATTTTTTGTGGTAGAAGAAAAGGAGCGGCAGCAGTAGTGAAGGTGGTGATAAGAGATGATGGTGGTGGGGTGGTGGTGGTGGTGATGGTTGAGGCGAAAGAGATTAGTGGTGAAGTTGTGGTAGTGGTAGTGTAAATGGAGTGGCAGGGGTGAAAGAGAGGTAATGGTAGTAATAGTGGCAGTAGTGGTAGTGGTGGTAGTGGAGTGGTGGCGATAGTAGTAGTAATGGTAGTCGTAGATGTGAAGTGGCGACAGTAGAAGTAATGGTGGTGGTGGAATGGTGTTTGCAGTAGTGGTGAAGGTGATAGAAGAGATGGGGTGTGAGAGAGAGAAATGAGTGAGAGATAGACAGAGGAAAGAGAGAGAGAGAGAGAGAGACAGAAAGTGATGAGCGAGAGAGAGACAAAGTGGTCGCTAAAGTACATTTTCTTGTAGTGGAGAGCTCAGGAAATAGAGAAGAGATGAGAGAGAGAGTGAGCAATGTGAACACAATGGGAGAGAGAGACAAATAGACAGACAGACACGTAGAGAGAAAGAGAGAGAGAGAGAGAGAGAAGACTGAGAGACAAACAAACAGACACAGAGAGAGAAAGAAAGAGAGAAGAGTGATAAGTAAGAGAGAGATAAAGCGAGAAAGAGATATAGAGAGAGAGACAGAGAGACATAGAGAGAAAGAGATAGAGAGAGACATATAGAAAAATAGAGAGAAACAAGAGATGAAAGAGACATATAGAAAAAGAGCGAAAAGAGTGAACGGGAGAGAGAATAGAAAAATAGAGAGATAGAGAGAAGATAGATGAGTGAGAGAGACAGAGAGAGAGAGAGAAGAGAGATGAGCGACGAGAGACATAGAGAGAAGACAAATGAGAGGATAGAGAGAAGAAAGATGAACGAAAGACACACAGATAGACAGACAAACAGACATATAGACAAACAGACAGAGAAAGAAGAGTGATGAGTGAAAGAGAGAAAGAGAACAATGGTGGTAGTTGAATGGCATTTGCAGTAGTGGTAAATGTGGTAGAGAAGATGTGGTGAGAGAGAGATGAGTGAGAGACGAATAGAGAAAAGAGATAGAGAGACAGAGAAAGAAATGGAGTGATGAGCGAGAAAGAGACAAAGTGGTCGCTAAAAGTGCATTTTCTTGTAGTGGATCGATAAATCAAAAGGGAACTCAATAAATAAAGAAGACAGATAATCAAAACTCTTTTCAAACTTAATTCAAATCAATTTTTTAAATATTTAAATATTTTAAAAATATTTTAATTTTGTGAGAGACAGATAAAGAAGAGAAATAGAGAGAGAGAGACATAGATAGAGTGGAGAGAGAGAGAGAGAGATAGACAAAGTGGTTGCTAAAAGTATATTTCTTATAGTGGATCGATAAATCGAGAAGGAGCTCGATAAATAGAGAAAATGAGAGTAAGAGAGTGAGCAAGGCGAACATAGTGAGAGAGAAATAAACAAATAGACAAGTAGACAGAGAGAGAGAGAAGAGTGATGAGTGAGAGAGAGACAGGGAGAGACAGACAGACAGAAAAAGAGATAGAGAGAGAGAGATGGAGAGATAGAAAAAGAGAGAGAAACAAGAGATGAGCGAGAGATAGACAAAAAGAGAGAGAAATAGAATGAAAAGAGATGAGCGAGAGAGAGACACAGAAAAAGAGAGAAACAGAAAAAGAAGAGAAATGAGCGAGAGAGATAGAGAGAGAGAACAAAAAGAAATGAGAGAGATAGAGATAAGAGAGATGAGCGAGAGAGACAGAGAGAGAAAATAGATGAGAGAGATAGAGAGAAGAGAGATAGGCGAGAGACACAGAGAGAAAATAAGAGAGAGAAACAGGCAGACATAGAAAGAAGAGTGATAAGTGAAAGAGACAAAGAGGAGAGAGAGAGATAGAGACAGAGACAGAGAGACAGGAAGATAAAAAATGAATGAAAAGAGAAATGTTATATCAAAAGAGTAAGACGACATTGTTTTTTTAATTTTTTTTTTGCGACAGAAAAATACCGTTGAATTTATTCAAACCATTTTGTGACTGTATATATATGAAGCTATCTCAAAACCACAATCACTATGCTAGGTTAGAGTTTCTAAAAACTCTTATGAGAAAATTATACTTTCTTGTTTTTCGTGTTATATTGTTTTTATTGAATTTTTTTAATATTTTAAGTATTTTTTAAAATTTTTAGACACACCTAACATAAATACACCTAAAAATTAAAAAAATTGTAAAAAAAATCTTTTAAAAATTCACTAAATACCAAAAATACAATAATTCAATATTTTTTTGTATTTTTATGTATTTATTAATTTTTAAAAATATTTTTTCATAAATTTTTTTATTTTTTAGATACATATAAGTAAGATACATCTAAAAAAAATATTTAAAATTTAAAAAATTATCCACTAAAAACAAAAAAACACGAAAGCCACTTTTTGCGACGGCAGAAAATGGCCGTCTCAAAAAAGCGAGTATTTGCGACGGCAGAAAATTGCCGTCTCAAAAAAGCAGAGCATTTGCGACGGCACTAGTTGCCGTCTCAAAAAATGAGAGTATTTGCGACGGCAGACAAATACCGTCGCAAATACTCTCATTTTTTGAGTGCCGTCGCAAATACTCTCATTTTTTGAGACGGCAAATTGTGCCGTCGCAAATGCTCTGCTTTTTGAGACGGCATTTTCTACCGTCGCAAATACTCTGCTTTTTTGAGACGGCAAGCGCGCCGTCGCAAATAGTTCCGTCTCATATACCCAGTTTTCTTGTAGTGTGGGTTGATACAGATCAGGTCTCATTTGCAATTATATAATGATATTATAATTTTGTAAGAAAGCAGAGCAATTGTTTTCAAGAAGAAAAGCATATTACCTTCTGGGAATTTTCTGAGAGAGGGAGATATTCAACAACTACTGCTCTTGGCTTTGATGGACGTAAGGGCCCCGACGGGTAAGGTACGTAAGGCTTTGTTTGATTGATTATTATGGAACATATGAAGGAAAAAATTGTCTTAAATATTTTAATAGATTGTCTATTTTAGAAATTTGATTAAAAGTTACTTTTAAATTTTTTTATTTTTTTGGATCACATCAAATAATAATTAAAATGATCTAAATAATTTAATATATCTTAAAGACAAATTTAAAAAATAAAAAAATAATAGTAGATTGAGTGGGTAGGCTTAAAATTTGAAAAAATTTTAGAGTCAAATTTGAAATGCCTACGTTAAATTCAATATTAATTTGAGTCAAACTTAAAATGATACATATATTTTTATTATATAGTGTGAACCTGGCCTCCACTTTAACATTTGCTGGGTTATCTTGTGATAATGTTGAAGCAAAACATCACATCCTACTAATGCAAAATTTTAGTAAATTTTTTTAATATTTGAAATAATTTTTTTATTTTATTTATAAATTCACTTGATCTAAATATATTTAAAAGTTATAAAATTTTTAACTTTTTTAAATTCACTAAATATAAAAAAATAATGAAAAAATACATATTTTTGCGTATTTATTAAATTTTTTAAATATATCCAAATTAGATATATTAAAAAATTCATTAAAAGTAAAAAAAAATATGAATTGAAAAACATCATTATTACAGTGATTCAACCTCAAGGATTCTTGAGGTTTTTTTTTTTTTTTTACTTACCCAAAAAAAAAAAACCTCAAGGATTCATTTTCTTCCAATATTTGAACAGTGGAAGAAGCAATTATTGATCTTAAAGGTGAGGATAAGAATGGCTCCGCGGGAAAGGGTGTGACGATAAGTAGCAATCATTCTGTGACCTTAGAGTCACGATTCTTATGAATGATCATAAATATTTCTATAGATGTTATTTTTATGGCATTTATTTAAAAAGGTAAGTGTTAGGATTTATACATAAGTTATAGTCACGTATAAAAGAGAGATGGTGTATAATACAAATTAGTTCACTGTACATATAGAAAATTGTACAATTTATGTGTGGGGGTGATCGTTGTATCCTAGAGGTAGGATGCCCATCAATCACAAATACTAGAGGCGAGGACAAAATTTTGTCTTAAAGACATAGTGTTCAAACACTGGCATCGGTCACAATTTGTATTAAATTTACAGAATTTCTGTAAGAAATTTCTTGTGTTTTATTTTATTATTTATTTTTATTAAATTGATTTTTCCAAAAATATTTTCCTACAATTTTAAGACAGAACTTTAATCTGTTTATAGTTTCAGATTTTGTGATACAAACTTAGTATTTTTTTTCAAGTTAAAAAAATTAATTTTTTACAAATTTGGTTTCTTGCAAAATTTGTTTCTTGTTTTTGGTAAAACTCGAGTATTGTCACTGCATCTTTTCTCTGGTAATAGAATTGATAAATCTGATTGGTAATTTTTTATCCAAAGTTGTGTTTAAGTAGAATTCTATCTCATGATAAATTTAATTTTTATTGGTATATGTTTACAATCAATGAGGTGTAATTAAGAAAATAAGATCTTGGTGACTTTCAATGTTCGGTGATCAATAATAATTTCTACCGCATTTTGCATGTTATTTGTGAAATAAGTGATTTTTGTTGTTTATATATATTATTAATATACTTGAAACTTTAAGTTTCGCAAGAATTATAGGATATTGTTAGTTTGATTTGTTTGAATTTTTATTAAAACTGTTTATATAGTTAGGCTATATGTTTGTGTATTTATTTGAAAGTTGATATGCATGATCTTTTCACAATTGGAAGTTGGAAAATGAAAATCTGAGAAAATTTTATTATTTGGAAAATCTGAATCTTTTTTAATGATTTGGATGAGTATTGATTTTTTTTTTTTTTTTTTTTCAATATGTAAATTGGAATCTTTAGTTTCGGTAGTCAAAGTAACATCCATCACTTTTGTATGCTATTACTTTTACATCCTGTGTTTTGCAAAGTTTTTGGCACAAAAATTATGCGGGTTTCTTCACAAACTGAATTCCATCAGAACGGAAAGCAGGCAGGGTGATGAATTTTCACGCATAATACTCACTACAATGTGATTGAAGGGTTTGATTCGGAGACAACTTATTTTTTTGTCCAAAAGTTATGATTATGGGTTTTGATGTTTTAACACATCTTTAGAATCCATCATAGTGCTTTTCGGCACTAGTTTTATAGACCATGGGAAAGTTTTCCATATTTTGGTTATCATAACTTGTTCTTCCAAGTTAGTCACAATATTTATGTATGGTGATCCTAATGATTGATTTGTTTAATCACGTGGAACAATGGAGAAGATGGATCAGATAGTCATTTTTCGAACTCACTGATTTTTCAACTCCAACCGTTTTCATTGTTCCCTTTACTATAGTCTAGTTGTGGGCACAAGTCAGTCCAAAATAATCTTTTGGATGGGTTGGATCTGCCGGTTGCATCTGCTTAAATTTACGGTATGAATTTAAAATTAAGAATCCGCAAGCCCAAAAATTAAACTTAAATCATTGTTTTGGATTTAAGAAAAGGCACAAAATATTTGAAATATATTTTGTGAAAGTTTTAAGAATGTATTTTTAAAATAGGTATGATTTTTTCTGAACTCTTGAAACTTGAGAAAACATGGACTATAAATTATATAATTGGGAAAATTTTCTGAATGTAATTAAGTTAGAAATTTTAATTTATGTAACTTGTATTTGAATGAAAGTTTCATATTTGTTGGTCAATTTATGACTCAAAACAAATACAAACGCAAGTATGAAACTTGAGATATAAGAAAGTGTTAGTTCTTTATATCTAAAGTATTTAATTGTTTAAGTCCTACAATTTTTAATTTCTCAAACTTATTGAGAATGGCTTGTTTATATGTTAGAGTGGGTATCCAGTTATTTGAAAGGATAAATGCCTATTTAAACACTTAGCATGAAAACTATGGTTTAAGAGTAAACAAAGATTACTCTTGGTGGGAGTTTATCTCTTGAATTATAAGAGATAATTCAATTTTCTTTTGTCACAAATATTTTTGTGACAGTGATACTTGTTTGTAAATGAGTCATCTTGTTTGTGCTAATTTATGTATTACGACAAATATGGGGGAGGGAGGCATAGTTGTTTGCTAATCTTGATTCATGACAAGTTAGCTGCAGAAACTCGAATGCATTGTAAGATTTATGCAATTAAATGAAGTTTTTGAATTGTTTGATTCTTGGGCAAAATCTATATGAAAATATAATTTTGCTTAAACATTAATTTGAACTTGTATAGTCATATAATTATTCTAAGTTTTCGATTTCATAAATTTGATTTAGAATTTTATTATTCAAGTACACCGTAGTTAATAAGTGATGAATGTTATATTTTGATTTGTATCAAAATTGTGGGTGTATTGATATTTTCGTGTGGTAATATCTTAACAAGGAAGTTAATTTTTCTTAGAATACTTAAAATGTGGGGGTGCTTAGAGGATTTTATCAAAGTGACGGTTCCGATAGTAGGTCTACAAAGAATCTCAATTCTTTCTTTAGGACAAAGTTGGAGTAGAAGCAAAAATAGTTTCATTAATTGCTAAGGAACACCTCTATATTTATTATTTGATTTAAAAAATTAGAGTGACATAGAGTAACAGTAAGTCTCGACTTATTAATAAACTTAATACTGTATGACATTTGCTCTCAGATGTGAGTATTGTTTTAGAACAATATAGTGGATCCATTAACTACTCAATAATATATAACAAAGAAGGTCAAATAGAAAATAGCAGCTGCTAAACAAAAAGTTTGACTAAAGAGCAAATGAAGGAAAGTTCATCGAGGGGAATGTGTTTAAAACTTATTAATTTCGAGTCGTCATATTGGCAACCCAACCTAGCTGACTGGAGATCCCAAGATCTAGGTTCAAAGGGACAACCGAATTATGGATGACTCATCAAAAATCACTAAGGGAGTTTATCTTCTATCCATTCTTATGATGAGAGTGATATCTGCAACATGTGTTGTATACATAGGACTTAGGGTAAGCTATGCTTTTAATGATTATTTATATCTTGAAAAACCTAGAGGGGTATCTTTCAAAAGGAGTATTTAAGAGACTCGATATAAGAATCATCTATATGAGTGTAAAAGGGCCACTTCTATAAGAATTGAATAAGGTTGCATTCTCTAAAGTACTCATGAAAACTAGGAACTACCCAATGCCAAAATGGGCACAACCGAAATAACTAAAATTTGTTCGGAGATGTTTTGTGTGATTTCTATTGTCTTGGCTTACTTAAATAGCTAAACAGTTCAAGGCATCATGTCCACTGGTTAACTAGTAAGTTCGATAATCTTTCACTGAGGAAGGCTTAAGGCTGAAAGCTACCTATCCTAATGTAGGATATTTCCATTTTGTACTCTCTTTGTCAGTGTCTGCATTTTATTTGCATTGCGTTGTCAATTTTATTCATGTGGGACACTATTGGTGTGACGACCGGGTGTATTATTCGCTCCGTTCTCCTTTGTTTTCATTGGGTTCGAAGTGTCCAGAAGTTTTGTTCTCAAATAAATTCTTGTTCTCGTTTATTCGGTGTTGATTTTTCACTTGTTCCGGTGAGTGCGAGGTCAAGTCCGAAATGCCTAGAATTGAGTTGAGAAAAATTATGGGGTGGGGAGACAGGGCCGCATGTGCGGGAGAGAGGTCGCACGTGCGGAATTCAGGGGAGGTTTGGGGCAGCACACTACAATATATGCAGGTGCTGGAGGTGGTGCGGCTTGGGTAGACCGCACGTGCGGGGTTGAGGGCCGCACGTGCGGGAGGTAGGCTCCACATGTGCGGGATGCTAGGCAGTTCGAAAACCCTGTTTTTTCTTTCTTTTGGGGCTGAATGTATCTCATTTGTTTCTACATCTCTCTCTCTCTAAAAACACTTTTGCTCCTCATTCTCTCTAAAAACCCTCATCAAACACTAAAAATGTTTGATTTCTTGCAATCCATTGGGCCTAGAGTCATCATCTCTCACAAATCTTGGAGATCAAAGCTAGGACTCCATTTTGTGTGGTGGAAATCGAAAAATCTCTCATCTTTGAATTCTAGGGTTTCATCTCTTTTTCTTTATCAAACCTTGAGGTAGGGATTCCTTTGAGTTATATATATGTTTGTGCAAGTTTTGATTGATTTTAAGAACTCCTCTTTGTTTATTTTCGAAAATGAGTCTTGGCTCAAGAGATTGATGGTTTAGTAAGAAGCAAAATCCATCTTTGTTTTCTTTTTTTAAGACCATCTTGAAATATTGAACCAAATGGGTTGAGATTGATGTAGTAATGATGTTTTGAAAGAGAAGAAGAAATGTTGGGGTTTTTGGTGAAAAACCTAGAAATTGGGGGTTTGGGAATAATAAGGGGATTTATGGAATTATCTTAGATTAAATGGAAGAATGTGTGAGAATTTTGTATTGTATTGGTAAACATGATAACTTCTTGGTGAACTGGGGTTTGGAAACCAAACTTGAAACTATTGTTAAATGTATGTACACATGTAATTACAAATTGACACATTGTTGTATACCCAAGGGATATGAGAATTGTATATCTTAGAAGTTGATATTTAAAATGTTGCATATAATCTTGGAAGGACTAAATTGTTGGGAATTGTACAATGAAGAAATGTTGCCATGTGTTGGTGGCTTCTATTGAACTTATGGCCATTTGGTGAAATGGCATTGAGGGGAGGAAAAAATGGGAATTTTGGTTAACTTTGTGTTGTTGTTGAGACATTTAAGGATGAGAATCGTTATGTAGCATTGTTAAATATTGCATCACATTCTCTTTCAATTTGTAATTTTTACACTTAAAATGAGTTTGGAACATTTGCATTGAAAAAATAATATCATGAGACAAAATCATGAAATTATTCATGGGGTAAATACATTGGTAAGTCCGGTTAGGAGGTGTAGATGAAATTGATAAGTTGGCCTGAGTGTCTGCGGTGAAAGACCGAAAACACGCTTGGAGGAGGTATCACTTCCCTTCCGGTTAGTAACCGGTAAAGTGGGCTTTTTGGTAGTGCTAGTTGAGCCTACTTGCAGCCACCAACCTAGGGATTACCTTAGTCGTATTTACCGCCCCCATTGAGTAAAAGTTGTAACTTCTGAATTGTTGAGATTTCAAACTATTGTTGAAACATGGTGATCTTCAAAAAGAATAAAGGAGCATGTAAATGAAAATTTTCTTTAAAATGACATTGCATGGCATTTGCATTTAAAATTGGGAATCATGCATAAATGTATATACTTTGTTAAGGATTCTCTACTGGGCTTTATGCTCACCCCTATGGGATTTTGGTGCAGGAAAAAATGTGGTGATCCCGCCGAGTTGAAGGCGTGGATATATTTTGTGAAGAGTAGATGACTCTATTTTGTTGTGATTTATTTTGCTAGCCAAGGGCTATTCATGTATAGGTCCGAGAGGCCATTTTTGTGTAACCAGGCTTAAGCCTTGGAAATTGTAAGCCCATGAGGGCATTTTTATTATTTTTGGGACATGATGCTCTACATGCTATAATTCATGTATTTCTATATCATTGAATGTATAATTCATATGTGGAACTTTTGTATAAACCTTGTTGATTAATGGTGTAAAGGTTGGAGTAATGTTATTATTGTTTAGTGGACGTGGGTTGATGTATTAAATTTTATGTCGGATTATTTTGGGGCGTTACAGTTGGAAAAATTTTAGAAGTGAATGGGAATTGACCCCATTCAAATGAAAAGGTGCAACCTTTCATTGTGGCTCTTCATATGAAAGGGTGTGACCCTAGAGTTACGACCCTTATGAATGGTTACAAATACTTCTATAAATACCATTCCCATGGCATTCATTTGAAAGGCAAGTGTTAGGATTCATACATAAGTCATAGTCAAGTATAAAAGAGAGAGTGCATAACATAAATTAGTTCGCTGTACACCCAGAAAGTTGTGCAATTTCTGTGTGGGATGATTGTTGTATCTTAGAGGCAAGACGTCCATCAATCGCAAGCACTAGAGGGGAGGGCGAAATTCTGTCTTAAACACACAGTGTTCAAACATTGGCTTCAGTCACAATCAGTATTAAATTTACAGAATTTCTGTAAGAAATTTCTTGTGTTTTATTTTATTATTTATTTTCATTAAATTGACTTTTTCAAAATGTTTTCCTATATAAATGTCCTTCAAGCATCTCAATCACCTTGTTAATTGTCGGTCTCTCTGATAGATTAAATTGTATGCAACATAGTCCAACTAATATCATATTTGGTGCAACTTTTTCATCCTTTTCAAATTCAATCCCATGAAGTCCTATATCTCCATCACATTCTAGCTTCTTGTTGATCGAATGTGGGAAACATAAGTCGCTAGTGTCCTCAACTGATTGTCTAATGTTTTCTCTTTCCTAAACCATCTCTAGGACTAGCATTCCGTAGCTATACACATCAGCAGGGGCGGAGGCACTCAAGGCCTAGGGGGTCACGTGCCCCCCCTGGGATTTTGGAATTTTTTTTTTAAACATAAAGAAAATATTTTAAATAAAAAAATTTATAAAAATATTATTTAAAGTGAAATGTCAATGATATTTTTAAAATTATGAGAACAATAATGGTTATTTTGATTGAAAGTAAAGAGACTATGATAAGTTATATTATTATTTATAAAAATTTTAATATAATGGTGATGTCTATAATTATTGACATGCAAACATAATTAACCTTAATGAAGATATATGAAATTTATTGGATTGTTACGTATATTTGACATGTAGAGTTTCTCCTCCATATGTTTTTTTCCATTCATAACTAAAATGACCACTATATAAATTATAATCAAGTAACACATCTTCAATTATAAAAAAAAGTAAAAAATTACAATAGGTCATAACTAATATCAAAATAAGTCATAACTAACTATTACTTGATATATAGTAATAGCCAAAATAAGAATCACAAGAAGTTATAACTAAATTATATCTAACACTATAATGTGTCATAACTAAAGCTCACGAAAATCATAATTACGACATATGATAGACACTTTCTTTTATAGTGTGTTTTATAGAATTTCTCTACTAAAATATATTATTTCTATATCAACTTATCTTCTTTTTTAATTTTTCAATCTACCTATAAATAGTTACTCCCCAATATTTATATAAAATTTAATCTCAAATCCTATAATTTAAAATTCACATTTATCCAAATGGACTCTTAATATTTAAGTTTAGTAATATCTCATTGTTGTTTATTATAAAAATAAAAAAAAAAAAATTTGCTTGGTTAGAGTTTTCCAAAAATACTTTTCAGAAAATTCTACTTTCTTATTTTTCGGGTTTTTTTTATATTTATTTTTACTGAATTTTTTTAATTTTTAGACATATCTAACATAAATATACCTAAAAAGTAAAAAAATTGTGAAAAAAACCTTTTAAAAATTCACTAAATACCAAAAATACAAAAAAAATATATGAAAATTCTGTACATTATTTGTATTTTTATGTATTTATTAATTTTTTAAAATATTTTTTCACAAATTTTTTAAATACATCTAAGTAAAATTCATCTAAAAAAGTAAAAAAAATATTTTTAAAATTTTAAAAATATTCACTAAAAACAAAAAAATACGAAAACAAAAAAACTCAATTTTTAAAAAACTTAATTCAAAAAACTCAAACCAAACACACTGATATTATCATTAATTTGTGCCCCTCTCCATCAAATTCCTGGCTACGCCACGGCACATCAGCCTTGTGTGAGTCTTCCAAAATGCCTAGAGAAGACTTCAGGCTCTATATATCCAATAGTTCCTCAAGCATGCAACATGGATATAATGCTCTCTTTCTTGGGACATAATTTAGCAAGCCCAAAATTAGAAATCTTTGTAAAAAGCTCTTCATTTAGAATAATGTTATGGGGTTTTATGTCAAAATGAAAAATGCGTGTTGTACATCTACGATGCAAATATTCCAATCCCCAAGCAACTCCTACTGCAATTTTGTGCATTATTTTCCATTCCAAGTGGTCATTTGTCTCCTATGATTTGTTTTTGTGTATGAACTTCTCAAGAGATCCATTTGGCATGTACTCGCAGATAAGAGCTCTTTTGTGACCCTCAAAACAATACCTTACAAGGCTTACAATGTTGACGTATGAAGTCCTACTAATGCTTGTGACCTCATTTATGAACTCTTCTCTGTTACTGTCTTTTGTTTCATTTAGAAGCTTGATAGCCACTAGACGTCCATCAAGAAGCTCGCCTTTGTACACTTCACCATAGCCACCTTTCCCGAGTTTATTTTGGAAAGAATTTGTTACTTTCTTTATGCTTGAGTAAGTATATCTTTTTGGCACCAGAGATCCATTAATTTTCAAGAAAGCGTCCACATTATCATCTGCCATTGTTGATTTCCTCCAAAAGAATATCGATTTGTATGTAGAGGTTTTCTTTCTAAACCAGAAAATCAAAGATTGAAAATATCATTAGGAGTGATTTTTAAGAGTAATAATAAATTAAGTCTCTCAAGTATTTTCTTAAAAAAAGGACAAATAATATAAATACATCGCCCTCTACGGTTGTACCTCCCGCTATTGTCGCCGATCACCTCTACAGCGACCTCGCAAAACCCAGTTCCCTCTCTTGGACTACAAGAATGAGCATTGCATTTGAAACCGCTAGCACGCTGGCTTACCTTCATGCTTCTGACGTCATTCACTACAACGTCAAAACTAACAACATCATGCTCGGTAGCAGCTTTTGCATTAAAGTTGCTGATTTTGGAATTTCTCATCTTTTCCCAACTGACGTCACCCATGTGTCCATCACCCCACAAGGTCCTCCAAGTTATGTGGACCCTGAGTACCATGAATGTTACCAACTTACTAATAAGAGTGATGTTTATAGATTTGGGGTTGTTTTGATCGAGCTTATATTCTCTCAGCCAGCTGTGGACATTACAAGGCATCGCCATGAAATTAATTTGTCAAATATGGCTATTAATAAGATTCAAAATCATGAACTTCATAAGCTTGTTGATCCGTGCCTTGGGTTTGAATCAAATTATAAGGTGAAGGAGATGATCGCAGTGGTTGCTAAGCTGATATTTCGGTGTTTGTAGAATGAGAGCGATACAAGGCCATCAGTGAAAGAAGTGTTGGAGGTTTTCAAGGAAATTAGCAGTGTGGGTTATGATAGGAAGGTTGCCGAGGAGGTGGATATACCGGCTGATCATGTTGTGTTGTTGAAGAGTGATCCACTAACGCTTTCGCCTAATTCTTTGAGGAAAAATTGGTTTAGTAGGGGAAGTACCACATCTAATGCTAGTAGTAGCTAAGTTAATGTATCATTTTAATGCAGTCAAGATCCATTTTATAGTAAATTTTGGATGATAATGCCATAATATTTCCACCATGATTATGAAAGTTATTCCGAATTATATTAATGCCTTTGTATATAGTGATAAAATCATTCATTGTATAAGTCGATTGAATTTTATTTTATTTTTTTTTCTATTCATTGTTTCATTGTTTTTATTTGTTCTTAAAACTAGGCAATGAACCATGCCCAATTTCCTAGTCTTAAATTGTCATGTCAATAAATTTGGGTTGATTGAGAGAATTTTTTTCACAACGCAGAAGGGAAAATGGGAGAATTATTGGGAAAAATGTTAAAACAAAAACTAGATCATATATGTGATAATGTCATATGCTTTCCTTTTCATGGTCTACCAATGATAATGTCATGATATAATCAAAGAATTTATTGGGTGTTCTCAAATCAACACAAGCACGTGTTGTAGGAATACCACAATACAATCCAAGTGCATCCAATGATTTCTTGTTATAATGAGCTGGAGATATGGGAAATGTGATCATGGATAAATTTCATCATAGGGAACTAGATGAAAATAATCTACTACTAAAGAGGTTGCATATGAAGTTAATGCTTTATTATCGTTATTATTATCTTTTTCCTAGATTTTTTGACGCCACACTTACAGTGCTAATGCTAATCTCATTGTAGCCGATCATGTTAGAGGTGCTTTTTCTGTTAGAGTAAGATCCAAGATCCAATTGCTGTTGAATATCTAAGATACAATTATCAATCAATCATTTTTCTGGGGAAAAAAAAAAAAACAAAAAAAGAGAGAAAGATATCCTATTTTAGGCTCACTATGTTATACATAGAAAGGGGAGAATCATATCAATGTGGCAGAGATATTAGTCTAATTTTTGTAGACTATGGGATGATGATTAGGCTAATTTTTGTTCATTCCCGAATTCATGATAGCAGAAAAAAATTTCCCATGTCAACTAGTTCGGGGACCAATCTTATAGTCCATTAGCGTTCCCCATACCGTATAATAGAAGAATTCAAAGTTTTTTTCATGGAAAGAATTCTAATTTTTGTTCAAATTGATTTATTGCAGCTTTTGTGTAATAAAAGAAAAAAAAAAGGGTAACAAGAAAAAGAAAAGAAAAGGTAATTTATAATCATAGTAGACATCTTGCTCTGTTTTTACTAGAAAAAATTTAGGGCAGCAATTCATGGTGAACAATCAAAGATATGCTTGGACAACAATTAACATAGCAACTTCAAACGAAATTTCACTACTTTGAGGGTCTTGAGGAATCTACTTCACATGATATCATTCTACATAAGCTTTGCAGTCCATGATGATTTTAACCTAGAAAAACATCATTACATTGATTCAACCTCACAGGATTCATTCTCTTTTGATATTTGAATAATAGAAGATGCAATTGGTGTTCTTGAAGGTCAAGATAAGAATGGTTCTGGGGGAATTGGCAAAGATTCTAGATTTCCTTCAAGCATCTCAATCACCTTGTTAGTTGTCGGTCTGTCTGATGGATTAGCTTGTATGCAACATAGCCCAACTAATATCATCTTTCGTGCAAGTTTTTCATCCTCTTCAATTCAATCCCATGAAGTCCTATATCTCCATCACATTCTAGCTTCTTATAGATCGAATGTGGGAAATATAAGTCGCTAGTGTCCTCAACTGATTGTCCAATATTTTCCCTTCCCCGAACCATCTCTAGGACTAGCATTCCGTAACTATACACATCAGCCTTGTGTGAGACTCTTCCAAAATTCCTAGAGAAGACTTCAGGCGCTATATATCCAATAGTTCCTCGAGCATGCAACATGGATACAATGCTCTCTTTCTTGGGACATAAGAAATTTTCAGACAAAAATCTTCGTCTAGAAGAATGTTATGGGGTTTTATGTCAAAATGGAAAATGCGTGTTGTACATCCACGATGCAAGTATTCCAATCCCCGAGCAACCCCTAATGCAATTTTGTGCATTGTTTTCCATTCTAAGTCGTCATTTGTCTCCTGAGATTTGTTGTTGTGTATGAACTTCTCAAGAGATCCATTTGGCATGTACTCGTAGATAAGGGCTCTTTTGTGACCCTCAAAACAATACCCTACTAGGCTTACAATGTTGACATGGGAAGTCCTACTAATGCTTGCAACCTCATTTATGAACTCTTCTCCATTACTACCTTTTGTTTCATTTAGAAGCTTGACAGCCACTAGACATCCATCAAGAAGCTTGCCTTTGTACACATCACCATAGCCGCCTTTTCGAGTTTATCTTGGAAAGAATTTGTTACTTTCTTTATTCTTGAGTAACTATATCTTTGTGGCACAAGGGATCCATTAATTTTCAAGAAAGCTTCCACATTATCATCTTCCATCGTTGATTTCCTCCAAAAGAATATTGATTTGTATGTTGAGGTTTTCTTTCTAAGCCAGAAAATCAGAAATGCACATAAAATTGCTGCTCCAACCATTAGAATGACTACATAAAGAATGAAAGAAGTTAGGCAGTGTTAAAATCTTTGACCAGCCAAAAATAAATTTGTGAAGTAATGCAAGAATTATGTTAACAAAAATTAAAACTAACCCAGTTGTTCACAGAAAATTACAACGAACAAATATGAATCATAAACTATATGTTCTAGTTATAATGAAATTGATCAAACCTTGAACAAAGAAAACAAAATGATTAAAGTTTTTATGCATTACTAAATTAAAGAAAGACATAATAAAATTTCAGTAGGATACCTATGGCAACTTTCAAGGTCAATTGTTCCTTTCCACCTGCAAAACATAACAACACACCATTAAGTAAGGCTATGTTTGGATAGGAATTTAGAAAGGAAAAAAGAAAATGTGAGTGAAATGTACGTGATTTCATTTATATTTCACTCCTTTTTCTCTTTTCCTTTGTAAATCCCTACGCAAATCAATAAAGAAAAAGGAAAGCGGACTCTCCTAAGGTATGATGCTCGTCTAGTGACCAATGCAAAGGAATATCCAAACACCAGTCTAAAGAGACATAATTTTTAAGCAACAAAGCCCACATTAAATGAATAATTGCAGCCTAGTCTCGGTAATAGAACATTTTCTAAGCTTGTTAGAAGGCTAAATGAAACAGTACAAATTTGATGTTTGTCACTTTTGTTTTTCTCTTTTTGATCTTCCATTTACATTAATCTTTTTTCGTACTCTTTATCACTTTCGGGAGTAAAAATGACATTTTAGTCCTTTAATAACACATTTTCCCCCAATCTAAAAAAATAAATAACACATTTTCCCCTCTATTATTTGTTTTTTGGAATTTTTTCATTTCAATTATGGTGTCACAATTCTCTTTTCTAGCTTCTTTTGATTTTACCCATAACTTTATCACATAGAATTTTCAATAGTGAGATTCAACAATTGACGCAAGATTAAAGACTCATGAGCAAAAGGTACTCTTATGTCAATAAACAAAACTTGTGAAGATTTTGGTAAAACCTATTTTTATACCAGTTCAATCCTTAAAAATAAATAAATAAATAAATAAAAAAAATTGTATCTCATGTAGTAATAACTTCCGAAATTTAATCACCGTCAAAAAATTTAAAATGCACTGCCTATAAAGTCTGTATAAGTATTGCTCTTCAAATTTAAAGAGAAACTTATGTGTAAGTCTTAATAAGTGGACTTATTTTTCAATAAATCATATGATAATAAATAACGTTTTTCATCAAATATTATTAAAAAAACGTCACTAACTGTTAATTTTCGGAGATAGTTTGAAAATTTTGTCACAAAAAAGTCATTAATTATAAATTTTGGCGATAGTTTAAAAAAATTGTTACAAAAAAAGTCACTAATTTTTAACTTTCAAAAACAATTTGAAAAATTTATCATATAAAAAGTCACTAATTGTAAGTTTTAGCAACAATTAATAAGAATCGTGATAATAAAAATTAAAAAAAAAAAGAAGTCACTAATTATCAATTTTTAGCGAAATATGCAAAAAAAAGTCACAAAAAATTATTTTTAGTGACGATTTTACTAAGATTAACTTTCAATAAGACTTTATAAGAATTAAATCAAACTATTATGACATATTAGTAATTTATCTTAATATGTTTTCCTATTAAAACAAATCATTGGTAACCACATCTTAAAACAAAAATGTTTTGGAGCTCTAATAGCTCTAATGTATATGTGGGGCCTATCTGATGTAATGTTTTGATATTTTTTTTTTTTTTTTTTTGATTTTCTACCTCACTAGAGCTCAATTAGAGCTCTAGTTTTAGAGGGATGTTTTATTGCTGCATCTAAAAAAATCGTACAATAAACAAGGAATACTATGGAGTGATTTGGGAAGTTGGTTAAAAGCTGATTTTTTGACTTTTTTTTGGATTTTTTGTCCTTTTGTGTGTAAAAAATGTAAGAGGTAATGTGATGGGTTAAAAGCTAAAAGCTAGTTTTTTACTAGCTTCCCAAATTGCTCTATCAACAATGCTAGGTAGCTCAAAATTTTGTGGCTCAAATGGCTCAAATCACTCAAAACGACGTCGTTTTGAGTATAAATGAGTGTAAAACGACGTCGTTTTGACAGATTTGAGCCATTTGAGCCACAAAATTTTGAGCTACCAAACATTTTCCTTGCTCTATTTAGTTGGTGTGAGATTACGGTGTCGTTTGGGATGTGGGTTGGGTTAATTTTGTGGCTAAATTAGTCATAAAAAGATGAAATATACTAAAAAGTTAACAAAATAAAATGTCCGATCAAACAATAATCATTTCATTTTTTTTTTCTCACAAATATTAAAAAAGTCAAAAAAAAAAAAAAAAAAACCAATCCAAACAAACTTTTTAATTGAGACTAAAATAGTCAAAAAAAAAAAATTAAAAAAACCAACTCAACTTCCCAAACGAATATTGAACAACTTTTTATAATTTTTTATTTTATTTTATTTTATATGAACTCGTATAGTTTTTTTCAATTGCATCACTAGAAAAATTTTGTGGGCCAAAGTCCATGAGCTTATGAGAAGTGAAAAGGAAGTCTATGGAGTCAAGTCTGGACCCATTAAAAGAAAGTCTGCCTTCATGCCTTTGGTTAAAGAAATCTATGGAGTCAATAATTATATGGATACATTAGAAGATAGAGGGAATTACTTTAAAAAAAAAAAAAAAAAGCATTTATATGGAGGGGTGTAAGTGAGACTTGTATCTTCACAAATTTTCATTTGCACCTTATCACAAAATCACTCGTACCCCTTATGTATTTGTATTTTTTTTTTCTGTACTCAACTGTTAAGTAATTCTTCCTACAAGATATCTCAAAGTAAAGATATTATGCTTACAGCTACAAACGAGTTGAGTTGAACCAAATTTTTTTGTGTGTTAAAACTTGTTTATTAAGAATTAATCAAGCTCAAGCTTGAGCCGAATTCAAGTCAAACTTAAACGTTAAATATTTGATAAACTCGAGCTTGGTTTGAACTTGCTCAATTACATAAACAAGCCAAGTTCAAGCTCGAGCTTGAAAAAAAAAATTAAACTTAAATTAATTTACTTATTAAGATTAAAAAAAAAATTATGAGTAAAATATACAATAATGCATATATTAATAATAAATTTCTTCAATCAAATATGTAAATTTATACAAACATTAAACACAAATAAAAAACTAAAATATATTATTGAAAATTTATTTGATATATTATTAAAAGTAAATATTAATTTCTTTTTTTTCTTTTCTTTTTTTCATGCTTACGAGCCTTATCGAGCCGAGCTTGGGACTAATCGTACTCAGCTCAATTAATAAACAAGTTTAAAAATCAAGCTCGGACTTTAAACGAGCCGAGCTTAAACGTTTCATAAACAATTCGGTTAATTTACAGTCCTAATTGTGTTGCCCATAGATCACGCAATACGTGGTCGATATGGTGCCATGTTATTTTGAGTTAGTATTATAATTATTTTAGTATTAATTTTATTTATTTATTATGTGTTATTTTGTTGTGTAATTTTTTTCCGGTGTTCAATTTGTATCAAATTAGTCCCTTTACTCTAAA
Organism: Camellia japonica; assembly: GCA_030407325.1. NCBI lineage: Eukaryota > Viridiplantae > Streptophyta > Magnoliopsida > Ericales > Theaceae > Camellia > Camellia japonica. Next base: position 15,324 of record JAPPVO010000627.1, on the reverse strand, counting down.
ATTTTAGAATATGTCAATTTATGTTGTGTCTAATTGATGGATTTAAAGAAAGATTTGAAAAAATAAAAGGAAAAAATAGGTAAAATGTGAATCAAATAAAATTACATTTCACACCTTTTTCCTTTTTATTTTCAAATCATTCTCCAAATCCATGGATCAAACGTAACCTTAATAACCCTTTCGAATCAAAAAGTTGCTAGAAACACACGAATTATGCTTTTGAGAAGTTAAATAAGAAAATATGGTAAAAGCAGATACACACCTTGGCATTTTTGCGGTTGATGTCCATCGTGGCAAAAGCAAATTGCTTGATTTGTAGTAGTGTCAGTCCCACATTCCCCTCCAGAGTCCTTGCACGCTTTGCAGTGCTGGAATTTGTCAATTTTATGATAATCAGCACCAAATCCCTGCTTCACCAGCTCTTCCACAGTCATGGTGTCATTCCCCCAAAACGCACCAAGAACCTCTGGCAAAACTGGAACCTTGATTTTGCTCTTACATCCCCCTTCCGGAATATACAAGCCAGATAGCTCTTCTCTGAATAAACTAATATTACTACTACTCTGGCTCCCCGCTACCTCGGGGCATTCAAAATGACTCTTGTCGTGTCTATGATCATAAGGTGCGATTTCAGGGAGGCAATCATAGAACAAAGTGATATTTACAGCATGCTGCGGATCGTAATCGAAAAGAGTGAAATTCAAAATGGTATTAATGAATTCCGCAGGGCAAATAGTATCCCACAGATCGGCTTGTGCAATGGTCATGCTATAAGCTGATTGATTGATATGAAGAACACGAAATTCCTGTTTCTCGATAACTATGGTTGTGTTTTCATTGCCTTTGCACGTGAGATTAAAACCTTGAACACCGCAGAACGGAGGTCGACCTTCTCCCCAGAACGGATATCCAATTTCTTTTATTTTCTCTCCGCAGTCGTATGTTTTTTCGTGGCAAGTCGTGTAATTTTCATCGTCCGTGCCATGTAATGTTGGACCACTGACGATGAACAAGAAGATGGTGATGATGAAATTAACACAAAGAGGCATGTTGAGAAGAGGCATGTTGTTGTGGGCTGATGCAGATCAGGTCATTTGCAATTATATATAATGATTATAATTTTGCAAGAAAGCAGAGCAATTGTTTTCAGGAAGAAAAGTATATGATCTTCTGAGAATTTTCCAAAGGAGAGGGATATTCAACAACTACTGGTGTTGGCTTTGGAAAATTTTGTTTGTTGAAGAGTCTGTGCGTGATGATGGACGTAATGGTCCCAATGGGTAAGGTAAGTGTTAGGACTTTTGTTGTCAAATTTCATGGATCAAAACCAAGGTTATAACAAGAGTTCTTTAAGAAGTTGGTTTCCTTCAAAAACAGGATTATTTTAGAGTTCTGCAAGAAGTTGGTTTTCTACAAGAAGTTGGTTTTCTTTCCCAACTAGGATTGCTTTGGTTTTCTATAAATAGTTGGGTTTCTCCCAAATCTAGGCTATTCATTGATTCATTCATTGAATCCTCCAGATCTTTCTTTTTGGTTCTTAAAGGTTTATATCTGGGGATATTTTGTTATTTTTTTCTTTGATGTTTTATTGAGTATTCAACTCATGGTTTAAAAAGAGTACATCAAATGCTTGTTTGTTATACACAAAAGATAGAGTTGTTCTTCAGTTGTGGATTCTGAAGAATTCGAGCCTGAAGCTTTGGTGGAATCCGGAGTGGCTCATCAGAAAGACAATTCCGTGGTGAAGATGGGGTTGGAAGAGGCACATAGAGGTTGGTTCAATTAGGCGTTGTGGATTCGCTAGATAATTGAGAGTATACCTGTGTAATTCCTTTAATTCTTCTTAGTGGATTGTCTTGTGGTAGTTGCCCGTGGTTTTTTGATCACAGTTGGAGGTGTCCAATTGTGGTTTTTCCACGTAAAAATCGTTGTGTCTCTTTCTCTTGATTGTTTGATTGGGATTGTTTTTTACTGCTTTTTATTGATACATAATCACAAATCAACATCTAGGGTTTCTAGATTTTTCGTTTTGTTTGGTTCATGGCCTTTGCATTCAACGACTTTTCTTTTCTTTTTCTTTTTTAAAAAAAAGTAATGCTGGGTCAAGAAATATCAACCTCTTGCAAACAAACATCACTCATACAAAAGCCATCGGAAAATGATATAGAAATCTGTATTATAGACCCATTTTTTTGGTATGACTTGTTTAGTGGTTATATATATATATATATATATATTATAAAAATATATGGAGAAATGTGACAATTTATAAAAAAATAAGTCAATAGGCAGCTTATTCCATATTTAGGCGGTTGCCAAATCACCTATCAATGATATGTAAATGTTGGAACAATCTTCTGTGTACAATAAATAAATTGAAATTAAATCAAACAAATAAAATAAATAACATACCGAAATTATTTTACCGAACTGAAAAATAATAAAAAGATCAAGTCGAGTGTGTGACACTCTGTCCTTAAGACAGATTCGCCCCGCTACGGTGCTTACGAACTAATGGCATCTATCTCCCAGGATACAATGATTTTCACAAATTTGTAGTAGCACTTCAAACAAATTTGTCCGGCGAACTAGAAATTGTGTTCTATACTCTCTAAATTTTTCCTAAAAAATATATGAAAAATATATGCAACAAAGCAAAGATTGGACAATAAGAAAATGGATTTTAAGACTATTTTCGGATCTCTTAACACTGCTGGAATGATCTGAATTTATAGGCAACACAAACTGTCCTGAACAGGTATGAAAAAGAAGTGAACAAATGCATTTTCAAACTGTACAGGTATTGTTTGAATTTCAAACAGATCTGGCAGTTTCAACAAATAACTACATAGCAGTTAAATCTGTTTGAAAAAAACAGAATATGTCCGGGTGCGCAACAGATTTGGAAACTGTTTGGACAGTTTAATCTGTCTGGAAATTGGACTGAAAGAGGCACAATTTTTTGACACAAAATTTGAATTCAATTTTGAATTAAATTCAAATAATTTACTATGAGAATTTGGAAAAATTCAAATAAATTTTGTCCAAAAAATTAATGGTGGTTTGAGCCAAGGTTCCATTTATCCATAACTCCTCCCTTCTACAAACTTGGAGTGCCTCTTGGGGCCCAACACAAGTTAGTATACCAAGAGCTTATATACCCACAAAAGCTCTCTTAAAGTTTTAATGTGGGACAAACCATTTCAAGGAAACCCACATTTACTTCTTTAATTGTCCATTCCAAAAACCCGAAAACGACGTCAACTTCCTATTCACTCATAAATGGTTTTGACGAACCGTCTTCACCGTATGACTTACCATGAGGCAAGGAACACATCACCTCTTCGAACCCACCCCAAAAGACGTTTGGGGCCCACTCAATTTTGAGCTCAAAGTTGGCCCGAAATAAGCCTTATAAAATCAAATTTTCCAACAATACCCCACATGAATGGAATTTGACGGAGAGAAAATGCAACAACATGATCTAATTACAGAGAGTACAGAAATTGGAAATATTCTGCAAAGGATAGGTAGCTTTTGGCTTTGAACCTTCCCTTGTGAGACACTATCGGATTTACTAGCTAACCAGTGAACATGATGTCTTGAACTGTTCAACCGTTTGTGTAAACCAAGATAATATAACTCACACAGTTTATTACCAGACACAGTTTAGTTCTCACTATTGTGTTCATTTTGGTCCTGAACAACCTGGTCTTTCATGAGTGTTCTAGAGAATTGTAGCCCTCTTCAAATCTCATAGAACCGCCTAGTTCACACTCACATAGATGATTCTTATGAAGAGTATCCTGCCATACTCCACTAGGTTTACCTAGATATAGGAATCATTAAATTTTTACTTAACCTAAAACACTGCAGACATCACTATTTCATCATAGATATGGGTAGGAGTTTGACTTCCCAGTGATTCTTCTGAGTCATTCACAACTCGGTTGTCCCTTTGAACCTAGATCTTGGGATCTCCAGTCAACTAGGTTGGGTTGCCGTTGTGGTAACTCTTATTTAATAGGCTTAAGTCCCATTCCCTTTGATGAATTTTCAACTAACTCTCATGCTAACCCTTTGGTTAGTGGATCCGCTATGTTGTTTTTAGACTTCACATGTTCGATGGAAATAATTCCATTAGAGAGTAGTTGTCTCACGGTGTTACGTCGACGACGAATGTGTCAGGACTTACCGTTATACATATGACTCTATGCTCTATCTATTGCTGATTGACTATCACAATGTATGCATATAGCAGGCACTGGTTTTGGCCACATTAGAATATCTTCAAGGAAGTGGCGAAGCCATTCTGCTTCTTTCCCAGCTTTATCTAAAGTTATGAATTCTGATTCCATAGTAGACCTAACAATACAAGTCTGTTTGGAAGATTTTCAAGATACAGCCACCCCACCAAGAGTAAAAACATATCCACTGCTGGACTTTGAGTCTTTAGTATCCGATATCCAATTTGCATCACAGTAACCTTCAAGTACTGCTGGATATGTAGTATAATTAAGTCTTATGTTACCAGTAAATTGGAGATATCTAAGAACCCTTATAATAGCTTTCCAATGTTCTACTCCTGGATTACTCGTATATCTACTTAATTTACTTACTGCATCAGCTGTATCTGGGTGAGTGCAGTTCATCAAGTACATTAAACTTTCAATAATTTGGGCATACTCAAATTGAGAAATACTTTCATGTACATTCTTAGAAAGAAACAAATTAACATCCACAGGTGTTCTAGCAAGATGATCATCATCTTTGCTAAATTTGTTAAGTATTTTCTCAATGTAATGAGATTGTGACAAAGCATAACCTTCTGATGTTTTGGTAATTTCATACCAAGAGTTACATCAACAATGCCCATGTCTTTCATGTCAAAATGTTTATTCAACATTTTCTTGGTAGTTTTAATCATATCATTATTACTACCTATGATGAGCATATTATCCACATAAAGACATACAATGACATAACATTTGTCTGTGTTTTTAATATAAACACATTTGTCACACTCATTAATTTTAAATCCATTTGATATCATTGCCTTGTCAAATTTCTTATGCTATTGTTTTGGCGCTTGTTTTAAACCATATAACGATTTAACTAATTTACACACTTTCTTTTCTTTTCCTAGAACAAAAAAACCTTCTGGTTGTTTCATGTAAATTTCTTCATCTAACTCACCATTTAAGAAAGTGATTTTTACATCCATTTAATGAATTTCTAGATTGTACAACGATGCAATAGCATTCTAATGGATGTTATTGTAGTAACTGGTAAGTATGTGTCAAAATAATCAAGACCTTCTTTTTGTCTAAATCCTTTGACCACAAGTCTAGCCTTGTATTTGTCAATTGATCCATCCGCTTTCATTTTTCTCTTGGAAATCCACTTGTATCCAAGAGGTTTACAACCTGGTGGCAAATCCACCAATTCCCAAGTGTAATTTTGCAAAATGGCTTCATCTTCGCTATTTACAGCTTCTTTCCATAAAGGAGCCTCAGGACTGGACATAATTTCTTTAAAAGTTAGAGGTTTATTTTCTAACAAAAATGTTAGAAAATCTGAACCAAAAGATTTTGAGGTTCTAGCACGTTTACTACGCCTAGGTTCCTCTTCCTCAATTTGATCTAACTCTTGCTCTTGTTCTTGATCTTGACTAGTAATAGCATCAAAAGATCTTTTATTATTATTAGTCTCTTATCCAATTTTATTTGGAAATACATGTTCAAAGAATGAAGCATTCTGAGATTCAATAATAATATTTACATGCATTTCGGAATGTTCTGACTTATGAATTAAAAACCGATATGCACTACTATTCTTGGCATAACTAATGAAAATGCAATCAACTATTTTAGGACATATCTTAGTCTTTTTAGGACTAGGAATAGCCACTTTAGCCAAACAACCCCACACTTTTAAGTATTTGTAGAATAGTACTCTTCCATGCCACATTTCATAAGGTTTTTGATTCACTTTCTTTCAGAGTACTTTATTAAGTATATAATTAGCAGAAAGTATTACTTCCCCCCACAAGTTCTGAGGTAAACCAGAACTTATTAACATGGTATTCATCATTTCTTTTAAAGTTCTATTTTTCCTTTCAGCAATTCCATTTTGTTGAGATGAGTAAGGAGCGATGGTTTGATGAATTATTCCATGTTTTTTACAAAATTCACCAAAAGGTGATTCATATTTACCATCTCTATCACTTCTAAGTTTCTTAATTTTCTTACCAAGTTGATTTTCAACTTCATTCTTATATTGAATGAAAGTTTCCAAAGTTTCATCATTTGGTTCGAATTAAATAAACATAACTATATCTAGTATAGTCATCTATGAAAGTGATAAAATATTTTTTCCCACCTCTGGTTTGAATTGATTTAAAATCACAAATATCATTATCAATTATTCAAGTGGTTCCGTACTTCTTTTAATTGAATAAAAATGAGTTTTGGATAATTTTGCCTCAACGCAAATTTCACATTTATGATTTAAATTAATGTCAAATTTGAGTAAACATTCCATATTAATTAATCTACGTAAAGATCCATAATTAACATGTCTTAGTTTACCATGCCATAAATTTGAATACTCAAACAAGTAAGAAGAAGATGTATTTTTATTAATAATTGAGAATACAATGGTCATTACATTCATCTTAAAAAGGCCATCAGACATGTAACATTTTCCTACATACATCCCATTCTTAGTAAGTACAAATTTATCATTCTCAAACACTAGCCTAAACCCATTCTTACTCAACAAAAATCCGGAAACAAGATTTTTGCGAATGTCTAGTACATGCAACACATTGTTGAGAGTGAATTCCTTTCTTGATGTCATCTTCAGAATAATCTTTCCTTGTCCTTCAACTTTAGAAGTCGAAGAGTTACCCATAAAAAGTTATTTACCGTTGTCCACTGTAGAACAAGATGTGAACATCTTTTTGTCGGCACAAATGTGGCGAGTAGCACCAGTGTTCACCCGCCATTCTTTAGGATTTCCGACAAGATTTGCCTTGGAAACAACTGTAGAAAGATTTATGTCATCGACACCATTGGAAATTTTGTCCACCTTGATCATGTGGCCTTGAGCAAGCTTCTTGCTTGCTCTTCTTTTGCTTTTTCCTTTGCTACGGCAATCTTTGGCCTGGTATCTCTCTTTGTCATAGATGTAACATTTGCCATTAAACTTATACTTTTTATTTCCCCCCTCCCCCTTTAGAGCCTTGTGAGGAACTTTCTCCTGAAAACTTCCGTTTCTTTGCTTTTGGAGCATGTTCCACTACATTTGTCTTAGATTCCATTAGATGCTTACCAGCCTGCTTCTTTGAATTCAGTTGTCCTCCTCAATCCTCAAATGCACAATTAATTCCTCTAAAGACATTTCTTTGCGTTTGTTTTTGAGGTAGTTCTTGAATTCCTTCTAGCCTTGTGGTAATTTTTCAATTAAGACAGCAACTTGAAAGGATTCACTGAGAGACATGCCTTTTGCATGAATGTCATGCAGAATAAGTTGGAGATCTTGAACTTGGCTAATCACAGTCTTAGAATCAACCATCACAAAGTCCAGGAATTTGCCAACCACAAATTTCTTTGAGCCAGCATCCTCTGTTTTATACTTTTTCTCCAAAGACTCCCAAAGTTCTTTTGCCATTTTGATAGGACTGTAGACGTTGTCTAATGTGTTGTCAAGTCTGTTCAAGATATAATTCCGGCAAAGGAAATCAGCATGTTTCCAGGCATCGACCGCAGCAACCACTTGCAGATCAGTTTCATCCTCGTTTAGAGTAGGAGCATTCTCACGGAGAAAACGAGCCAAGTTCAGAGTTGTAAGATAGAACAGCATTTTTGCTGCCATCTTTTAAAATCAGTTCTAGAGAACTTCTCTGGCTTCTCACGGTGATTTATCGGTACTGTCATAACAGGGAAGAGGGTTGGCTCAATTGCAGCCACCATACCAGTACTCGTTTGAGCATTTGTTTCAGTAGCCATGAATTCTAAATTATAAAACAAAATTATAATTAGAATTTTTATACTACACAAAAAATTAATCCAAAATCACAGAATTAAATTCTGTAAAAATAAAATAAACAAGAAATGTAACTTTTATTTTTCAATTAATTTGAAAATAAAATAAAATTTTATTTAACCAAATTAATTTTACATAGAAAATTAAATTTCTATAACACTTCAATAATTAAAATACTGAAACAAAATTTTAATTAATGAACACTCATAAATAATTTCTAAAAATCAAAATTAATTTCTGACAAAATTCCATAAATAAATATTTTGAATTGTTAATGACACCAGTATATTACTACTAGTTGTCAAAGAAAATAAACAGTATATTACTACTATCTGTCAAACAGTATATTACTACTATTTTTTTTCCAACCAGAATATTATTTGGTAAAATCAGAGAAATAATTTCTGTAAGAAGAAGAAAGAGAAAAGGAAATAAACGAAAAATTCTGTATAAACAAAATAATTCAAATTTGTCTTAAGATTGTTGGAACAATCTTCTATGTACAATAAATAAATTGAAACTAAATCAAACAAATATAATAAATAACGAACCGAAATTATTTTACCGAACCAAAGAATAATAAAAAAATCAAGTCGAGTGTGTAACATTCTGTCCTTAAGATAAATTCACCCCGCTATGGTGCTTACGGACTAATGGCGTCTATCTCCCAGGGTACAATGATCTTCACAAATTTGTAGTAGCACTCCAAACAAATTTGTCCGGCGAACTAGAACCTGTGTTCTATACTCTCTAAATTTTTCCTAAAAAATATATGAAGAATATATGCAACAAAGCAAAAATTGGACAGCAAGAAAATGGATTTTCAGATTATTTTCGGATCTCTAACACTGTTGGAATGATCTGAATTTATAAGCAACACAAACTGTCCTGAACAGGTATGAAAAAGAAGTGAACATATGCATTTTCAAACTGTACAGGTACTGTTTGAATTTCAAACAGATCTGGCAGTTTCAACAAATAACTGCAGAGCAATTAAATCTGTTTGAAAAAAACAGAATCTGTCCGGGTGTGCAACAGATTTGGAAACTGTTTGGACGGTTTAATCTGTTTGGAAATTGGACTGAAAGAGGCACAATTTTTGAACAAAATTTGAATTCAATTCAATTTGAACTTGGAAAAAGTCAAATAAATTTTGTCCAAAAAATTAATGTTAGAACCGACCCGACCCACATCCGGATGGACGACGGCGGCGCACATGTGGTGGTTTGAGCCAAGGTTTCATTTGTCCATAACTCCTCATTTTTACCAACTTGGGGTGCCCCTTGGGGCCCAATCCAAGTTAGTACACCAAGAGCTTATATACCCACAAAAACTCTCTAAAAGTTTCAATGTGGGATAACCCATTTCAAGGAAACCCACATTTACTTCTTTAATTGTTTATTCCACGAACTCGAAAACGACGTCAACTTCCCATTCACTCATAAATAATTTTGACGAACCGTCTTCACCGTGTGACTTACCATGCAGCAAGGAACATATCACCTCTTCGGACCCACCCCAAAAGACGTTTGGGGCCTACTCAATTTTGGACTCAAAGTTGACCCAAAATAAGCCTTATAAAACAAAATTTTCCAACAGTAAAAGGTATATTTCATTGATTATTATAGAACATATGAGAGAAAAAATTATCTTAAATATTCTAATAGACTATCACATTATTAGATTTGAAAAGCAAGCCTAAATTTTGGACTAATGTAGCACTACTGTTAGCCATCTCATTTTTGCACAAAAATATTTAGGGTAAACTACCAATAGGTCCTACTTTGGAGACTTATTACCCAATAGGTTCTACTTTGAAGACTTATTACCCATTAAGTCCTATTAATAAATTTATCAGTCTTTTATTTTTATGAATAAATTTATAGTGATAAATTTATCAGTCTCTTTGTTTTTATGAATAAATTTTTAGTGATAAATTTATCACTCTCTTATTTTTATAGTGTTAAATTTATTAGTTAGGACCTGTAGGTAAATAAATCTAGTTAATAGGACTAATTGGTAAGTACCCCAAATATTTAAAGGCCGGAACACAAAAAAGTTCGAGGAATCAAATATTTAAGCGATATTTGGATTACTATTTGTAGAAAATATTAAATATGTCTACGTTTATTTTTTTGGTAAAAATAAAAGAAAAAAAACAAAAAACAAAAATATAATCGGTTTACAAATACATTTTTAAAAACGGATTTCGAAAATAAGTAACGAGAGTGTGGTATTAGAGGTGGAGGAACTCGCTGAAGGCAGTATGTGGTGTTGCCTACAGACATTTCACTTACATTTCACACACCTTTTTCCTTTTTATTTTCAAATCATTCTCCAAACCCATGGATCAAACGTAACCTTAATAACCCTTCGAATCAAAAAGTTGCTAGAAAAACACACGAATTATGCTTTTGAGAAGTTAAATAAGAAAATATGGTAAAAGCAGATACACACCTTGGCATTTTTGCACTTGATGTCCATCGTGGCAAAATTAAATTGCTTGATTTGTAGTAGTGTCTGTCCCACATTCCCCTCCAGAGTTCTTGCACGCTTTGCAGTGCTGGAATTTGTCAATTTTATGATAATCAGGACCAAATCCCTGCTTCACCAGCTCTTCCACAGTCAAGGGGTCATTCCCCCAAAATGCACCAAGAACCTCTGCCAAAACTGGAACCTTGATTTTGCTCTTACATCCCCATTCCGGAATATACAAGCCAGATAGCTCTTCTTTGAATAAACTAATATTACTACTACTCTGGCTCCCCGCTACCTCGGGGCATTGAAAATGACTCTTGTCGTGTATATGATCATAAGATGCGATTTCAGGGAGGCAGTCATAGAACAAAGTGATATTTACAGCATGCTGCAGATCGTAATCGAAAAGAGTGAAATTCAAAATGGTATTAATGAATTCCGCACGGCAAATAGTATCCCACAGATCGGCTCGTGCAATGGTCATGCTATAAGCAGATTGATTGATATGAAGAACACGAAATTCCTGTTTCTCGATAACTATGGTTGTGTTTTCACTGCCTTTGCACGTGAGATTAAAACCTTGAACACCATAGAACGGAGGTCGATCTTCTCCCCAGAACGGATATCCAATTCCTTTTATTTTCTCTCCGCAGTCGTATGTTTTTTCGTGGCAAGTCGTGTAATTTTCATCGTCCGTGCCATGTGATGTAGGAGTACTGATGATGATGATGATGATGATGATGATGATGATGATGAAGATGAAGCTAAGACTAAGAGGCTTGTTGAGAAGAGTTGGATGTTCCATTAAATTGGTGTGTGTGGGTTGATTTGATACAGATCAGATTATATTATTAGATGAATTCAATATATAATAATATTAAAAAAGCAGAGGCCAATCGTTTGGATGAAGAAAAGTACGAGCTTCTCAGACTATTCTAAGGGAGAAATTTCAACTACTACTGTGTTGGATTAGGAAGATTTTGCTAGTGTCAGTTCGTGAGTTGGACGTAATGGGCCCAACGCGCAAGCTTACAGAATGTTTGGAATTATTGTCTAATTATGCCAATTCAATAATTCAATAATTACAACTTATTTAATTTATTATATTTATTATATATATATACTAGCGTATGCCCGTGCCTAAAGACACGGTATAAATAATTTTAAGATTAAAATGCAGTTATAATTTATATATATTATGTTGAAATTTATAAAGTTTGTGTCATTTTTTGATAAAGATACTGAAAAAATATATTGAAATATTTTTCTTCTGAAAGAATTTATAACAATTTTGCTTGTATTACACGCTTTACAAAACTCAAATAAAATAATAACTCCCCGTAATCTTAATGCAAATTAAGAAACAAACGTATAAGATTTAAAGTTATATTGCACATCAAAATATAAAAGGCAGTAAAAAAAGTATAAACACTGAACAAAAAACAGAAATAAAGTTATATTGTCATACACCAAAAGAGTAGGTTAAAACTTTACAAAAAGTGGGTTAAAGCTTTACAAAAGATGTATGCTTTACAAAAGATGTGTCACTAACATGTCATACACTAAAAATTATATTGTCATACATCAAAAATATGTATGCTTTACAAAAGATGTGTCAATAACATGTCTTCAAATATGCGTTTGCCCAAACTTCCTCCTCATTACTTTCCAAAAAGTCTTTGTATCAACTTTTATGTATCCCCACTGAGGTATATGCACAACAATCTGGTAATTTGTGGAAACAAAAAAAATATAGATTAGTACATTTGTTGGAAATATACATGTCAAAATACTTTGAGATTGAAATTACCTTATTACATCCCCATCGAAGCAAGCTAGTCGTATTTCTCCTTTTAAGCTCCATAGATTTTTCGGTCCAATCCTGCAAAAGTCTAAATTTCAAATTATTATTAAATTGAAATTTTTAAAAAGTTATATAATCAACAGAAATAAATCTACATGGTTACCTTCTAATAAAACGTAATTTAATCTACATAGAATACTACAGCAACACTTCAGGATAAACAATATTTGTAGTAGAATCCAAACTATCTTTAGGGAGGAGAATACTTATACGATCAAAGGATGTACATCTAGACAATGCCACATATAATTGTCCGTGGCTAAACACTGGTATATGCAAATCAACCCCAACAAATTTCACAGATTGTCCTTGAGATTTATTAATGGTCAAGGCATATGCCAATCGGAGTGGAAATTGACGTCTTGTCATTTGGAAAGGCATTTCTGAAGAAGATAGTGTCAAAGATATCCTTGGTATGAATGCCAAATTGCCAAACTTTTCTCCAGTTAAAATTTGAGCTTCAATTATGCGAGTGCCGCACCTAGTAACCATCAATCTTGTACCATTACATAGTCCATCTTTCGGTGCAATGTTTCTCAACAATATTATAGGACAACCTACTTTCAACTCTAACTTAAAAGTTGGCAACCCAAGAGGATCCAATGAATTTAAATATTCATTAGGATATCTATTTGTAATGGTAGGATCAATTTCATTATCTTCAGACATTTTATCTGCTGCAAGATAAGTATATAATCTCCCTAGAAAGATATTCAACGCAGTAGTGTTAATGTCACTGACATCATCATTATGCGCAGACAGAATTGTGCGTTCAATTAAAAATGTTGGGGTTGACGTCTCTATCATATTCAATTGTGGATAACCTGTAGAGAGTAATTCATTCAAATCTTGACATTTGTGTATTGTTGATGGAAGGTTAACGATTTCTTGAGGATTGGTCCCAATCTAAAAAAAAAAGTGAAATCAATAAAAAAGTAAGTGTAAACACAATTTATTAATTTAAAATAAGCTATATAATATAGGTTAAAGTAGTGTTACCTCCATCAAGAAATTTGCAAAATTAGCATTTTCATAGCCTTCAAGCGCATATTCAAATCCAAAGTCAAGATATATATATGCTTCTATAGAACAGAGTGTCTTAATGATACATTCACAATTTGCTCACGAACTCCTTTGGGTATAACTGGTAAGATTTGTCGAAAGTCTCCACCAAGAACAACAGTAATACCCCCAAATGGCTTTTCACTATCACAAATATCCCTCAATGTACGATCAACCGCCTCAACACAATGTCTATGTTGCATAGGAACTTCATCCCAAATTATGAGTTTTGTTTCTCTAAATAACTCAGCTTGTAATAATTGTTTGCTAAACCCACAAAGTGAATTTTCCAAGACATCTAACGGGATGGAAAATGTTGAATGTGCAGTGCGACCTCATACCAATAACAATGATGCAATTCTAGACGAAGCCACAGTAACAACGATATGCCCAAGGCTGCGACATTTTAATGCAATCGTATTGTACAGAAATGTTTTCCCTATTCCAGCACCCCCATTCAGAAAGAAAATAGTTCCTTTATTTTGAAAAACTGAAGAAGTGATTGTATTATAAGCATTCCGTTGTCCATTATTGAGACAATCAATAGTAATTTGTGGATCTGCATGTTGTGCCTCACTCTGCAGTTGTTGATGTTCAAATATCAATCGATTACCAACTACTACACTCCAATTTGCAGTAGGTAGTGGCATGGGTGGGAAGTCAATTAAACTTTTGCCTGATTCATGAAGCATTTGATTCAAAAGATGGAGACCATAATCTTCAATTTGAGCCTCAGTTGGTTTAGAAATGACAAACAATATACAAATCTTATGTGCAAGATCATCACATATATGCGTTGAAAATTAATTCCATAATGCACATGGATTTAGTGGAGAGTACTGGGTAAAAATAATATTAAACAATCTCCTCAACTGATATCCAGTTTTTATAACTGCAGCCTCTTTCAAGCATTGTATCCATTCTTCATCATCTTCTAAAAGCCCCCTTGCAACATATGCTAATTTAAATGTACCATGCACAACATTATCGACCGTGCGTAAAGACTGAAACGACTTTGGTCCTTTGACAACGGTTAGTAACAAACGTATATAAAATCTTTCACCACAATTAGGACTAGCAAAGTACATTCTACCAGCATATGCATATCCCTTCTCTTGATTTCCATCTCTTTTCTGACTTGAGCCAAACAAAATGTTGTGGAAATTCTGATAAGTGAATGGACATTCATTTTCACTGGCAGCAAAATATGCAAAGAAGCCAGTAAGAGTTGACATTTGTTGACCAGCTCTTGATTGTTTGTAATGACTCTTCTGGGTAAAAACAACATGATGCATTCCAGGTAAATGAAGTGTCAATCGTACAACTGTTGGCATCTCTGCATGCAAAGATGACCAAATATTCGCCAAGCAACTTCTGGAGGTCCAATATATTGCATAGATATTGTTGAATCTCATTTATCATTCCTAACACCATCATTGTACGATCATAACCCTTATAAATGTACTTATGTATATACTTGACACATCTCATTTCGGCACAAACTTCCACATTTATATGACAGTTGAAAAGTTTTGAAAGATATGCATTGTATGGTACGACATCCCTGTTATCAACTTCTTGCCCCCTCACAGTATGTACTTGACCATTATTGCGACGAAGATAGATAGGGTATCTTGATCCATAGTTGTTGTTTCTGTGAAAGCTCGAGGGTATCTCTTAGTGCATCTACCATTTTCCATACATGTGCTTGCGGATTTCGAGCACCACATGGTCCATGTACCATACAACATTTGATAGTTTCAAAAAGCATAGGATCATCTTTTGGGTCTGGAAATTCTGCACAGACCAATTTGTCACATGTCCGAATTTTGTCTGGACTCATGAGAAATAAAAGTGCATGCATATGAGGG
>JAPPVO010000626.1:0-16104 GCA_030407325.1 Camellia japonica | reverse complement strand
GGTTTTGTTCTTTTCTATTTGTTCTCTCGCTCTGTGCGGGTTTGGGTTTTGTTGGTCTTGTAATCATTTATTTATTGTTGTTGGGCGTGCTTGGGGTATGCCCCTTGTAAACTTGTAAATTTCATTGTCTTTATTTTATGACTTACTTACCCAAAAAAAAAAAAAAATCAGTTCCTAGAACAAAAGAGAGAAGGTTGGAGAAGGACAGAGAGAGATAGAGAGAGACTTTCTTCTTCAAAGCTAGAAGTGAAAGTTAGAGAAAAGGAAAGGAAATAGGATCAAAATTAAAGGGAATTCGCATTCATCCTTTTGGACTTGAGAATTGAACATTGAGGCGATCTCGAATACATTAAATGTGTTGCTAAAGTTAAACTAAAATCGCTAAGCTACAATTGCTAAATAAATCCCCTTTCTTAGAAGCTATGCAAGATTAGTTTGAGACAAACTTAGCCACTTAAAGTAATGAAACTATTAGTTGCCTAAACAAATTAGTTCCTAGAACAAAAGAGAGAACGATGGAGAAGAACGGAGAGATTTAGATAAAAACTTTCTTCCTGAGAGCAAGAAGAGAAAGTTAGTGAAAAAAAAGAAAGAGTTAGAGAGAAACTTTCTTCCTTGAGTGGTAGAAGAGAAAGTTTGAGAGAAGAAAGGGAAACGGAACGAAAATGAAAGGGAATTGAAATTCATCCTTTTGGGCCTGAGAATTGAAAACCCAGGTGATTTACTAAACCGTAAATGATGAGCTTAAACTAATATTGTTAAGCTACAATTGCTCAGTAAATTTTCTTTCTTGGAGGCCAAGCAATATTAGTTTGAGTGAAACTAGGTCACGTAAGCTAATGAACCAATTAGTTGCATAACCAATTAGCACCTAGAACAAAAGAGAGAAGGACGGAGAAGGACGGAGAGAGTTTAGAGAGAATCTTTCTCCTTGTGAACTAGGGCCCCTTGTAGTGGTGTAAGTTTTTTGTTTTATTTTATGACTTATTCACCCAAGAAAAAGAGAAAGTTTGAGAAAAGAAAGGGAAATAGGATAAAAATTAAATGGAATTCAAATTCAACATTTTGGACATGAGAATTGGACACTTAGGAGATTTAGACAACATTAAGTGAGGTGCTTAAGTTAAACGAATAACGTTAAGCCACAATTAATCCGTAGATTCTCTTTCTTGGAGGCTAAGCAAGATTAGCTTGAGTTAAACTTGGCCACTTAACCTAATGAAACTATTAGTTGCCCAAGCTAATTAGTTCCAAGAGCAAAAGAGAGAATGATTTAGTAGAACGGAGAGAGTTAGAGAGAAACTTTCTTCTTAAGAGCTACAAGTGAAAGTTAGAGAAAAGAAAGGGAAATAGGATGAAAATTAAAGGGAATTATAATTCAACCTTTTGTACTTGAGAATTGAACGCTAAGGTGATTTAGAAAACCTTGATTGCGGTGCCTAAGTTAAACTAATACCGTTAAGCTACAATTACTCAGTAAAATCTCTTTCTTGGCGACTAAGCAAGATTAGTTTGAGTTAAACTTGGCCACTTAAGCTAATGAAACTATTGGTTGCCTAAGCTAATTAGTTCCTAGAACAAAAGAGAGAAGGATGGAGAAGGACAGAGAGAGAGTTAGAGAGAAACTCTCTTCCTGAAAGCTAGATGTGAAAGTTAGAGAAAAGAAAGGGAAATAGGATGAAAATTAAAGGGAATTCAAATTAATCCTCTTGTACTTGAGAATTGAACGCCAAGGTGATTCAGAAAACCTTAAATGAGGTGCTTAAGTTAGACTAATATCGTTAAGCTACAATTACTCAGTAAAATCTCTTTCTTGGCGACTAAGAGAGATTACTTTGAGTTAAACTTGGCCACTTAACCTAATGAAACTATTAGTTGCCTAAGCTAATTTGTTCCTAGAGCAAAAGGGAGAATGATTTAGAAGGGCGGAGAGAGTCAGAGAATATCTTTTTTTTTAGAACTAGAAGAGAATGTTAGAGAGAGAAAGAAAGTTAGAGAAAAGAAAGGGAAATAGGATAAAAAAATAAACGGAATTCAAATTCAACTTTTTGAGAATGAAGAATTGGTGATTTAGACATTAAATGAGGTGCTTCAGTTAAACTAATATCGTTAAGCCACGATTACTCCGTAAATTGTCTTTCCCGGAGGCTAAGCAAGATTAGTTTGAGTTAACTTGGCCTAATGAAACTATTAGTTGCCTAAGCTAATTAGTTCCTAGAGCGAAAGAGGAAATGATTTAGAAGGGCGGAGAGAGTTAGAGAATATCCTTCTTCTTCAGTACTTGAAGAGAAAGTTAGAGAAAATAAAGGGAAATAGGATAAAAATTAAAGGAAGTTCTAATTTGAACGTTTTGGACATGAGAATTGAACACTTAGGTGTTTTAGAAAACATTAAATGAGGTGCTTAAGTTAAACTAATATCGTTAAGCTATAATTACTCCGTAAATTCTCTTTCTTGGAGGCTAAGCCAGATTAGTTCGAGTTAAACTTGGGCACTTAACCTGATGAAACCGTTAGTTGCCCAAGCTAATTAGTTCATAGAGCAAAAGAGAGAATGATTTAGAACGACGGGGAGAGTTAAAGAGAAACTTTCTTCTTGAGAGGTAGAAGTGAAAGTTGTAGAAAAGGAAGGGAAATAGGATGAAAATTAAAGTGAATTCTAATTCAACCCTTTGTACTTGAGAATTGTAGGTGATTTACAAAACCTTAAATGAGGGGTCTAAACTAATATCGTTAAGCTACAGTTACTCGGTAAATTCTCTTTCTTGGAGGCTAAGAAACATAAGTTTGAGTGAAACTAGGCCACGTAAGCTAATGAAACAATTAGTTGTATAAGCTAATTAGTACCTAGAACAAAAGAGAGATGGATGCGGAAGGAAAATTAGAGAAAAGAAAGAGAAATAGGATAAAAATTAAAGGGAATTCGAATTCAACATTTTGGACACATGAGAATTGAACACTTAGGTGATTTAGAAAACATTTAATGAGGTTCTTAAGTTAGACTAATATCGTTAAGCCACAATTACACTGTAAATTCTCTTTCTTGGAGGGCTAAGCAAGATTAGTTTGAGTTAAACTTGGCCACTTAACCTAATGAAACTATTGGTTGCCCAAGCTTAATTAGTTCCTAGAGCAAAAGAGAGAATGATTTAGAAGGACGGATAGAGTTAAAGAGAAACTTTCTTCTTCAGAGCCAGAAGTGAAAGTTAGAGAAAAGAAAAGGAAATCGGATGAAAATTAAAGGAATTCTAATTCATCCTTTTGTACTTGAGAATTGAACGCAAAGGTGATTTAGAAAACTTAAATGAGGTGCTTGTGTTAAACTAATATCGTTAAGCTACAATTACTCAGTGAAATCTCTTTCTTGGCGACTAAGCATGATTAGTTTCAGTTAAACTTGGCCACTTAAGCTAATGAAACTATTAGCTGCCTAAGCTAATCAGTTCCTAGAACAAAAGAGAGAAGGTTGGAGAAGGACAGAGAGAGATAGAGAGAGACTTTCTTCTTGAAAGCTAGAAGTGAAAGTTAGAGAAAAGGAAAGGAAATAGGATCAAAATTAAAGGGAATTCGCATTCATCCTTTTGGACTTGAGAATTGAACATTTAGGTGATTTCGAAAACATTAAATGTGTTGCTTAAGTTAAACTAATATCGCTAAGCTACAATTGCTAAATAAATTCCCTTTCTTAGAGGCTATGCAAGATTAGTTTGAGACAAACTTGGCCACTTAAACTAATGAAACTATTAGTTGCCTAAACAAATTAGTTCCTAGAACAAATGAGAGAACGGCGGAGAAGAACGGAGAGATTTAGAGAAAAACTTTCTTCCTGAGAGCAAGAAAAGAAAGTTAGTGAAAAAAAAGAAAGAGTTAGACAGAAACTTTCTTCCTCGAGTGGTAGAAGAGAAAGTTTGAGAGAAGAAAGGGAAACGGGACGAAAATGAAAGCGAATTCAAATTCATCCTTTTGGGCCTGAGAATTGAAAACCCAGGTGATTTACAAAATCGTAAATGACGAGCTTAAACTAATATTGTTAAGCTACAATTGCTAAGTAAATTTTCTTTCTTGGAGGCCAAGCAATATTAGTTTGAGTGAAACTAGGTCACGTAAGCTAATGAAACAATTAGTTGCATAAGCCAATTAGCACCTAGAACAAAAGAGAGAAGGACGGAGAAGGACGGAGAGAGTTTAGAGAGAATCTTTCTCCTTGTGAACTAGGGCCCCTTGTAGTGGTGTAAGTTTTTTGTTTTATTTTATGACTTATTCACCCAAAAAAAAGAGAAAGTTTGAGAAAAGAAAGGGAAATAGGATAAAAATTAAATGGAATTCAAATTCAACATTTTGGACACTTAGGAGATTTAGACAACATTAAGTAAGGTGCTTAAGTTAAACGAATAACGTTAAACCATATTAATCCGTAGATTCTCTTTCTTGGAGGCTAAGCAAGATTAGCTTGAGTTAAACATGGCCACTTAACCTAAAAAACTATTAGTTGCCAAGCTAATTAGTTCAAGCCAAAAAAGAGAGAATGATTTAGTAGAACGGAGAGAGTTAGAGAGAAACTTTCTTCTTCAGTGCTACAAGTGAAAGTTAGAGAAAAGAAAGGGAAATAGGATGAAAATTAAAGGGAATTATAATTCAACCTGTTGTACTTGAGAATTGAACGCTAAGGGGATTTAGAAAACATTGATTGTGGTGCTTAAGTTAAACTAATACCGCTAAGCTACAATTACTAAGTAAAATCTCTTTCTTGGCGACTAAGCAAGATTAGTTTGAGTTAAACTTGGCCACTTAAGCTAATGAAACTATTGGTTGCCTAAGCTAATTACTTCCTAGAACGAAAGAGAGAAGGATGGAGAACGACAGAGAGAGAGTTAGAGAGAAACTCTCTTCCTGAAAGCTAGATGTGAAAGTTAGAGAAAAGAAAGGGAAATAGGATGAAAATTAAAGGGAATTCAAATTAATCCTCTTGTACTTAAGAATTGAACGCCAAGGTGATTCAGAAAACCTTAAATGAGGTGCTTAATTTAGACTAATATCGTTAAGCAACAATTACTCAGTAAAATCTCTTTCTTGGCGACTAAGAAAGATTACTTTGAGTTAAACTTGGCCACTTAACCTAATGAAACTATTAGTTGCTTAAGCTAATTCGTTCCTAGAGCAAAAGAGGGAATGATTTAGAAGGGGAGAGAGTCAGAGAATATCTTTTTCTTTAGAACTAGAAGAGAATGTTAGAGAAGAGAAATTAGAGAAAAAAAGGGAAATAGGATAAAAATTAAACGGAATTCAAATTCAACTTTTTGGACATGAGAATTGAACACTTGGGTGATTTAGAAAACATTAAATGAGGTGCTTCAGTTAAACTAATATCGTTAAGCCACGATTACTCCGTAAATTGTCTTTTCCGGAGGCTAAGCAATATTAGTTTTAGTTAACTTGGCCTAATGAAACTATTAGTTGCCTAAGCTAATTAGTTCCTAGAGCAAAAGAAGGGATGATTAGAAGGGCGGAGAGAGTTAGAGAATATCCTTCTTCTTGAGAACTTGAAGAGAAAGTTAGAGAAAATAAAGGGAAATAGGATAAAAATTAAAGAAGTTCTAATTTGAACGTTTTGGACATGAGAATTGAACACTTAGGTGATTTAGAAAATATTAAATGAGGTGCTTGAGTTAAACTAATATCGTTAAGCTATAATTACTTCGTAAATTCTCTTTCTTGGAGGCTAAGCCAGATTAGTTCGAGTTAAACTTGGGCACTTAACCTGATGAAACCGTTAGTTGCCCAAGATAATTAGTTCATAGAGCAAAAGAGAGAATGATTTAGAAGGACAGGGAGAGTTAAAGAGAAACTTTCTTCTTGAGAGGTAGAAGTGAAAGTTGTAGAAAAGGAAGGGAAATAGGATGAAAATTAAAGTGAATTCTAATTCAACCCTTTGTACTTGAGAATTGTAGGTGATTTACAAAACCTTAAATGAGGGGTCTAAACTAATATCGTTAAGCTATAGTTACTCCGTAAATTCTCTTTCTTAGAGGCTAAGAAACATAAGTTTGAGTGAAACTAGGCCACGTATGCTAATGAAACAATTAGTTGTATAAGCTAATTAGTACCTAGAACAAAAGAGAGATGGATGGGAAGGAAAATTAGAGAAAAGAAAGAGAATAGGATAAAAATTAAAGGGAATTCGAATTCAACATTTTGGACACATGAGAATTGAACACTTAGGTGATTTAGAAAACATTTAATGAGGTTCATAAGTTAGACTAATATCGTTAAGCCACAATTACATTGTAAATTCTCTTTCTTGGAGGGCTAAGCAAGATTAGTTTGAGTTAAACTTTGCCACTTAACCTAATGAAACTATTGGTTGCCCAAGCTTAATTAGTTCCTAGAGCAAAAGAGAGAATGATTTAAACGGACTGATAGAGTTAAAGATAAACTTTCTTCTTCAGAGCCAGAAGTGAAAGTTAGAGAAAAGAAAAGGAAATCAGATGAAAATTAAAGGAATTCTAATTCATCCTTTTGTACTTGAGAATTGAACGCATAGGTGATTTAGAAAACCTTAAATGAGGTGCTTGTGTTAAACTAATATTGTTAAGCTACAATTACTCAGTGAAATCTCTTTCTTGGCGACTAAGCATGATTAGTTTCAGTTAAAATTAGCCACTTAAGCTAATGAAACTATTAGCTGCCTAAGCTAATCAGTTTCTAGAACAAAAGAGAGAAGGTTGGATAAGGACAGAGAGAGATAGAGAGAGACTTTCTTCTTGAAAGCTAGAAGTGAAAGTTAGGGAAAAGGAAAGGAAATAGTATCAAAATTAAAGGGAATTCGCATTCGTCCTTTTGGACTTGAGAATTGAACATTTAGGCGATTTCGAAAACATTAAATGTGTTGCTTAAGTTAAACTAATATCGCTAAGCTACAATTGCTAAATAAATTCCCTTTGTTAGAGGCTATGCAAGATTAGTGTAGACACTCCATTTTTGACCGTCCTCAAGACTTAGACGTCACCGTTTGAAACCCGGTGATCATCCATGTTTGTGTTCGTTTGGAGTTCCCGGAGGTCTCGGCTACGCGCTTTGCCTCAGGATCTCCGAACCCGACTGTTTAGTGTCTGGTTTTGCACCAAACACTTGTGTTTTGCCTTGGAAGGGCAGGAAATGCCTTGTGAGGCATCCCCACACATCACCGGCCATGGCTATAGGCCACCGGCTGGTTTTTTGTTGCCATCGGCAATGTATATTGCCGGTCGGCATTCTTTGTTGCCGGTCGGCAGTCCATTTTGTCAAAATGACAATTTTGGCTAGCCGACTACTGTTCATATGCTTTTGCAGATATTTTAAGACAGCTGTCTTGCATTTTGTTCCCCTCCATACACGTGTATGGAGGGATGGCCTTCTTGTTAGCTTCCTTGGTAAGCTTTACAAGAGTGGCTTCTCTATAAGCGGAACCCTTCTCTCTTGGCTTGAGGGTTAGACATTTTAGGTAAAAAACATTGTGAGAGAAGCTCTGGATTAGGGTTAGGGTTATACATATTTCCCATCTCTATATTTACCTCTTGTGTGTTCTTGTGTGTGTTTAAGCTTACTATTGCACACAAACACATAGTGTTACACCTTCCCTTGGCTATTGAGGTCCTAAGAGGTTGTTCTTGAGGTTCTTGGGTGGTTTTGAGCTTGGAAGAGCAGCTGGTCCACCATTGTTGAAGAGGTTCTTCAAGGGTAACAATCTTACCCCTTTTTACCCCATTCTTGCATTCTATTTTTGCCTATCTTAGAACTGCTTTTGTGCTTAGTGTATAACATAAAAAAGTTCTTTTTTTGGGCCCTCTAAACAGTTTGTTTAGAGTGTTTTGTGGTTTGGAGGTGTTTGACCCCTCTTAAGCCTTGAGGGGCTCCATTTTGTGCCATTTTGAGTGAGCTTCGGGACTTTGGTGTTTGGGCCTTCTCACCACTGAAATCTTGAGGGATTTCAGTAGTAACGATGGTGCCTTGAAGTCTCAAGAAGGAGAGGGCCACCCCCTCTCCTTATTGTCCTTAGAAAAGGCCATTTTTGCCTCTTTAATGAGCACCTAGCTAAGCCTCATGTTGACCATGCCTTGGCTGTTATTTATGCTTATTTTGCCATGAAATAGCATTGTTGTATGTTGGTTTTGGTACACCATGTTAGTTTAACATACATGCCATGTAATGCCTTGTTTTAGCCTTAACATGCATCTAGGTTTCAACCCTTGATTCAAGCATGTTTAGGCCTAGCTTTGTGAAGCTCTCATGTTTATTTTGCCATGTTTAAGGTCTGTCCTTATCCATTTTGGTCGACCAAGGCATGCTTTGTGTAGCTCCTTTGCATTTTAGCTTGCTAGCTTTAAGTGTGTGAGTGTGTAGCATGCATTACTTGCTTTGATTCAGTGGTTTGGCACCATTTGTAGCATCATTTCAGTCCCTTTGACATGCTTGTATGCTCGCCTTGGACACCTCTTTGATGTTTTGAAAGCTTGTGTTGTATGCTCCACGTTTTGGCAATTATGCATGCTTTTGGATTAGAGCCATTTAGATGCCATCTAGATGTGTTATTGGCCTTGTTTTAGCATGTTAGAACTCTATTTTTGGTCATTTAAGTCTTGCCATGTGTGGTTATATCAAGTGTAGTTCAAAACTTCATTGGCTTGCCTTAGATGCTTGGGTCATTTGTTGCATGTTTAGCCTATCTTGTTTGCTTGGTTCGACACCATGTTCTTGCATGATTTTCAGAGCTTAATGCATGCCATATGTCCATGATTATTCCCTTTTAAGTGTGCTTAAAAGATGTCCTTTGATGCTTAAGTGTTTAGGCCTTAACACGTGCATGTGTGTATGTGTGTTTGGTCCCATTTTCTTAAGCTATGGCCACTATTTTGGGCCTAATTAGAGCTGCCTAAATCATGTTTAAGCCCATCCCTTTTTTTTTTTTGGGTGAATAAGACATAAAATAAAACAGAAAAATGAACAAAATTACCAGATTACAAGGGGCATGCCCCAGGCCCTAAACAAGCTATACAAGAGAAACAAGCACACAAAATCAGAACAAACGCAACTGTTCAAACGCTATATCTGAGAAATAGCCATTGAACAGGAGCGAGGAAATAAACTAAGTAAAAAAGAATCTAAAACAAAAGACAAAGCACGAAGCAGTAGCTAACAAATTCCATCAAGAAACCATCCACCTAAACCAGCAACAAAGCTAAAGTATTCCCCACGGGATGGGTAATAGACCAAAACCGCTGGTAGTAAGACCAGCCAAAATGAGATGCAATCCTAGTGGGCACAAATAGCAACATAACAGTTCTAGTACATCCCACTAGACAAACCACTGTCAATGAAATCCAAAATCCACAAGCCAAAACCCATATGTATCCTAGCACGAGCAGCACACAGGTGTGAAGATGAGAGTATAACCCGTAACCCCTAGTACATCCCACTAGGGTAGGCAAACCAACTATGTTTGTATAGTAATTACAAAAAAGAAAGTAATTGAAAGACAACTTCTGGACACACTGAGTAACCCAGAAGGCGCTTGGAGCAGCCATTCCACGAAACCAGTCAATCACCAACGCAGCAACCCAATTAGAGATCTTGTAAGAAGCATCACCTAGACATTGTAATAGACCCTGCCAACCAAACACAGAAGGAACAGCACCCATATTCAGAAAAATAAGAATGAAAATGAAAAATGGTACACACATTTCTTGCTCACTGCACTCGACCCACAAATATAGGACCTCACTAAGCTCGGGAATTGCTTCCTTAACCTGCACATAAAAGTTTACAATATATATACTGATTAGTAACAAAATCATTTTAGTGCTAAGATCACTCAACCCACAGACCGAACACATAACAGTGATGTTATTAGTTTTGTGGCTACTATCACTCAACCCACAGGACCTATCGAAAGATGGATCTTCATTAGTAACTTTGTATCTCACCACACTCAACACACAGATTTCATGAAATTCCAAAAGCCAGTCCCTACACATGGAGCAAATAGTTAGATAAACACTCATTATCAAGCTCCCTTTCACTCGACCCTCGCATATAGGAACTCACATCACTCAGCAGCCCTCCCATTATTGTGGAGATGGGGCTTCAGAATAGAGTTTGGGAGGTTCCACTGGGAAAGGAACCATGCATCACCTGCAGTTGTAGGAATATTGTTTGCAGACAATAATCTACTTCTAACCATGAGCACAATAGATTTAAGAATCACCTCAACAGGTTTACAAACTTTATTGAAAATTCTATTATTCCTTTCAATCCACACATGGTACACAGTACAAAGGAAGGTGAGTCTCATGATAACAGATTTAAGAGATTTGCCTTTGTTCTCTTGAATAACCAATGAAACAGTATCAGGCCAAGGCACATCATTCAAGTGGACATTGCATTTACTTTGAATAGCATACCAAATTCTCTGAGTGAATGTGCAGTCAAAGAAAAGATGTGGATGGCTCTCATTATGATCAAGGCAAAAAGGGCAAGCAAGGCTAGAAGAGATGCCAAATAAGTGAAGCCTATCACAAGTATTCAACCTGCCAAAGATAGCCAGCCAAACAATGAAACTGACTTTAGGGATAGTGAACGAACCCCAAACCAGATTGTGCCAAGGAACAATGGCCCGCTTATTCCTCCACAAGTTCCAAACAGATTTAATAGAGAATTCCCCATCAAGATTGAGGGTCCAAATGAGTTTATCAGCAGCTAAGGGGTTAGGCTGGCAACTGTTGGGAGTACTAGAAATTAATTCCCTGAGTTCCCAAGAGTTAGGAAAGGGCCACCTCCAGTGGCTCCCATAAATGATTTGACTAACTTTAGCATCCCCATTGAGGCCGGAGTCATACAAGATTCTATCACCATACTTATCCCACAGAGAACCCACAGGATGCCAATTGTCATACTTGCATGTACATCTTGCATTCTCTTGTTGCATCCTTAGCTTGCATGCCTAGGTTGCATTGCATCTAGCATACATGCCTTGTTCCTTGATCTAGTGATAGGAATTGGGCTTTGGTTTGTTGGTTTGCATTGCATTTGACATCAAAATGTGCACAACTTGGTCTCTTGGGCCATCACGCATGGAAATGCGCGATTGATGGTCCGAGAACCAAGAACTATGTCCCTTTGAGTCATACACATGATAAGGGGCTTGGTTGGTGCATATATGGCTCGGATTGCATTGCCATGCAAGGCTCTGTCCTCTACTGCTATCAAACAGGTTCCGCAGGAACTTCTTGCCGATCGACTGCACAGAGTGCCGACCGGCAATCAATTGGTGGCCGATGGATTCATCAATAGCCGATGACCACATCCCACTACCGGTCGCAATTCTACTCAGCCGGTGGTGTCTCCCAATGTCCAGGGAAGCAATTCAGAGACTTTGGCAGTCTTCAGAGGGACATAGCAGGGAAAACAGAGGCAGTCTATGCATGGTAGTGCGCTTCCGAGCAGGACCCGAGCATGCATCTCATTGGGCACTCTTCTCGAGGCGGTTTACTGTTTTTCCTAGCCTAGTTAGTTTGTTAACTACTTAGGCAATTTGTAATAATTAATTAGCTCGTAGTTAATTAATTTGTATTATTCTTTTGGTCCCTCCGGGCGGGGGCGAATCTGTAATAAGTGTGGGTGTGTGTGTGTGCATGTCATCCAATCCCCACTTCTTTCTTCCCTTTTATTTACGCGCTTATGATGGTAGATTAGGGCATGTTTAAATTAGCATACCTTATGCTATGCATGCGTGCATCCATACATTTGTCTTGCATGCACCGGGCTCGGCGCATCATGCTAACTGTATTTGTACTTCGATTTCAAATTGAATACGTGCATCAATTGATTGCATTTCACATGTCATGTTTAGGTTAGCCGAGCCTACCCTAATTGCATCCTGTATGTGTTGCATTAGTCGATTTAACATGAACTAGGACCATGCATGTTTGCTAACTAGTTTATTGTTTTGCACGGAGTACGATGTAAGTATTTTCATACTTTAGCATATCGCATGTGTGTGAATGCTATCATGACAGCATGCTTACCATGTGGCTAGATGCTTATGTGATAAACTGCTTGAATGCCTGTGGGTGAAGGTTGGATTGTCTGAGTTGGAAAAACTCGTTGAAATCCGTATTTTAGCTTACTTGCGAGTAGCAAATTCCAAAGTATTTTCCAAGACAAACGGATATGCAATGCTTATTTCCAAATTAGGCAATCTAGTCTATACTTGTTTGTTGTGCGCATAACATAGTAATTCTAGCCGGAATAAGAACACATAACGTTTTCAAAATTGGATATCATGGTTAGTAGAGGCCGGTCTTCGGACCGGGCGAGAGGGGGTGCTCATAGCTGACCTTCCCCAATCGTACCCAAGCTCCTGAGCCGAGGCAACTTTGGTGATGGCGGACACGTGGCCTTTGGCACCGAGTCAGGGTTTCCTAAATTTTCCCATTTAAAAAATATTTAGATGGCGACTCTGCATCTGGCAAAGCAGTCCATGTTTGGCACTTCTTTTCAAAAATCTGTTTTCTCAAAACGATTTGCCGGATTTGGACTCTTTGGTTCAGATTTAGAACCACAAACAAAATCGAGTCAGAACTGTAACCACAAACAAAATCGAGTCAAAACATGCCATAAGGCTGACCGGTTGCGGGCTCTGCCAGTATGGGAACACAAACCCCGGTTTTACCGGGGCACCCTTTTGACCATTCGACCTGGTGCATATCGAAATCCATAGTGACCATTCCAAACTAGGACAGGTTGCTTACCCGATCATAGGTTGTTTGAAGCCGCTGCGTGCGTAGTGAAACCCTAGCTCCTGACAAAATAGGACAGGGAAACCCTACCCCAACATAGGGGTGTATTGGCTCTCATTTACTTGCTATGTGCTTTTAGAGTGTATCTCTACAGGGAATGCATATATCAGTTTGCAAGTCTGGGTATCCGGCCGGGGCACCAGTATCAGTATTTTGGGAATCAGTTATATCTGCGGGTAGTCGATTCAGTGTTTCAGGACAGTGAGTTTTGGGAAACAGTGGACAGCAGTAGAGTACAGTTGTTCAGCTATACCCGTGTTTGATCTGTTTGGGTTGAAATGCTGCTTGTTTTTCCTTTCAGTACAGAGAGTCTGATTCAGAACAGTCGGTGTTTCCTTTTGCTGAGGCAAGGCAAGTTAGATATCCAATCCGTTAGTCGCCATCCAGTATATCAGACTCAGCATGACGCAGAATTCAGAAGAGATCGTGGTTATGACAGCCGCGTTGGATCAAGGAATCACGCTACAAAGTGAGACTAATGTCGATATGCCGCATCCACCCAGATCGCCTGCTGCGCACCCGGTCTGGACCCCCCAGCTATATCAGGCTCGCGAGCCTACTACATTTGAACTAATGGGAATGATCGGTGATCTCCAGAGATCCGTGGCAGATCTCGCCTCCGGAATGTCAGCTTCACCACCAGCCGCACCATATCCCGGGAGTTTTGTACCCCAGGAGCCCCCACTGTTAGGGCGAATCGTGATTGAACTTAGCCAACCGGAGATGGCCTCCAACTATAACAATGACATGTCAACGTCAACCCAAACCCTTGATCAGGCCGAGGCCAGAGGAAAAGACAAAATGAAGGCAGATGCCGACCCTATAGAACAACTGCTGTGGGCAGTCGAGGCTTTGAAAGCCGCGGGGATGAACAAGCAACAGGTATCTGCAGTTGTGACAAAAGCTGTGGAGGATGCTTTCCCCACCCTACCTGAGGGTAGTTCAAGTCAGTCAGAGAGCCAGGATAGGCCCCGTCATGTCAGAACAGCTCCTCCCGTTCCCAACCCTGTACCCGGGAAGGATCAGAAATCTAAGGCAGCACCTGCCGACCTGTTCGCTAGTGCGTCTAGCAAGAATGCTCAGACTTCGAAGTACCTGCTCCGAGGGTGCAGGGTCTTTCACGCTCTTTACATGCCATTGTCCAAGGCACTTCAAATCCTCGCCGAGAGAGGGCATCTTAAGCCCCTGGAGCCCCGGCCTCTCCCGAAGAATCTCCCCGCTACACATGATGCTGCTCAGTACTGTGCGTACCACTAGCAGACAGGCCATGCTACCGACAATTGCTTCCGCCTCCGTCATGAGGTGCAGGATTTGATTGATAACGAGGTTATCCTTCCGCCCACCTCGGCCAAGTCCGTTACCACCCAGTTATTGGATTTTGAGGATACAGATGCGAGCGAGTATGTAATCAGAAAGTGAAACACTTGCGGGCGGCATTTGGTATATTTTGGATATGGCGTCTGGCACGCATTTTTTAACATCTTGTGAACACTAGCTTTGTAAATTCTGGCTTGGGCATCGAGTCAGTCTTTTGTTTTGAGTCTGTCTCTTTATTTTGAGTCAGTCTGGTTGCTTAAGGGTCTGTCTTGTTGTATCGAGTTAGTCCTCTTTGTATAGAATACCAGGTGATTCCAGGGTTGTTGCCTCGGACACCGTTTTGTCTTGTAATTACCCGTTTTTGGTTTTTGAGTCTGTCTCTGCCGAGGGGCTAGTTATACCAACAAATCTGAATGAAACAGCTATGGCTATCTCATTTTCATGCTTGCTCTCAGTGTGAGTTAGTTGTGCCAGAGAAGCGAATGGAACGGCAGTACATTCTACCTACTCTCTTGTGCCTTGAACATCATTGTAATGACCTAAGTTTTTTTCAAACCCCCTTTTTTTAAACACTGCGGTGATAAAAACAAAAGAGGAAGGAATTTCTCGAGTTTTGCAAATTTTGATCATTTTGAGAGAAGGAGAGGCATGCTAAGCCTTTTTATGAATGAAATCATGCTTGTCAGCTTGAGTACTGAGAAGGACCCTGGCTTGATCCAGACTGGTTTCACACTATCTTCTGCGCGAGCGATTTGTCGCTTTCTTAAAAACTTTCAAAAACAAAATGTTTTGCGCAGTCCTGTGAAGACTTGTGTGGAATTACTCTTGAGATTGTGCAGCCTAGGATCGCTCTCTGCCTCGAGATTCAACCTATCTGTTTCGAACCCGGAATCCATTCAAAACGTTCAATAGTTAACTGCCATGGAAGGCCTGTGTGGCCAGATTTTGAAGCAACCCTCGAACAAGAGGCACCAAAGTCAGATCAAGAAGATCAGATCAAAGGAAGCTTGTAAAGCTAGATCAGAAGCCCCCCCTCAAACTAGGGGCAAAAATGTCAGATATGCTCGAAGAGCCGAAGATGGATCCTTCAGTAAATCAATAAAACAGCCACTCTCCTGGATACGGATGGCTTCAAAACCCTAAAACCATTTGGCATGGACTTGTTACACTTTTACCCTTTGAGAGGCTCGCTGGGCCGAAAACCCGGAAGGGCGATCCAGGCAAAAGTTAGAGCAAGAGAAAAGAACAAAAAAAAAAAAAGAAGAAAAAAAGAAAAGAAAAGAACAACAAAAATAAAAGAAAAAAAAAATGCAAAAAGAATGAAAAGATACAAAAAATTGAAAAAAAAAGAAGAAGAAGAGCAAAGCTCGCAAGGTCGAAAACCCGCGACGGGCGCCTGGGCAAAAGTTAGAGCCTGAAAAGTGAAGGTTAATACCCGAGTGTACCTTAACCGGAACTAGTAAGGCTTGATTCCCATGTTTGGATACGTAGGCAACCTCATCTTGAAGTCCAGCCCCCGACGCTTTCATAGCGCCCCAGTCCATGTAATGGTTTTTGATCATCCTTACTTCCTTTGCATCCGACAATTCGGTTTGACAACCGTGAACTACGTAGGCTTGATTCCCATGTTGGGATACGTAGGCAACTTCATCCTGAAGTCCAGCCACCATTGCTCTTACAGTGACTGTGTCCATATATTGGTTCAGACCATCGTCTTCGGAGTTCAGTCGTCATTGATAAAAGCAATTTACAGCATGCTGCGGCACCATCCAGACAAGGGGCAACTTTCCGTTGCCGCAAGTTACCATCCAAACCAGGGGCAACTTTCCGTTGCCGCAAGGTTACCATCCAAACCAGGGGCAACTTTCCGTTGCCATGTACCCCCTTTAAGCAAGGGGCAATTTTCCATTGCCTCCGAGCCGAGGGTTGCGCATCTCGAGGGTAAGTTCTGTGCC
>JAPPVO010000623.1:0-27989 GCA_030407325.1 Camellia japonica | reverse complement strand
TCAATTAGAAATAATCCATTCAAATCAATTAATAAGCAGAGCCAGTCATAAATTTTATTTAGAGGGTCCGAGGTTGGTGTAGATAAGTTTGAGTGGATAAATATATTCCAGACTTCTTGATTTTTCAACCAAAGTCGCCGTTGTTAGGAGTAATACTACAAATCTACCTTTATAAATTTAGAAATTACCTAGAAATTAATCTCCACCACGCCTCACATGGACCTCACATGAACCTCACACTACACAAATTAATCTTCACCACCCACCCAAAAAATTTTGGATAGGTAAGTCTGAGTTAGTAGCCTTTCCCTCTCTGTTTGTTTGTTTTTTTTTTTTTTTTATTTTAAATTTAGTCAAAACCCCTTCAATCGGTCCCTTGTTTGATTAAAGAACAGTTGAATTTATTTTGCTTCATAAAACCCCCCAAGGAAGAAGTATAATTGAATAAGGACAAAATAAAATATCTTTTTTTTGTCTTAGATTGTAAGAAAAAGTGACATATTACTGTCAAATAAAATAACGTGTTATTATTTACATCAATTTTGACAATATTAATTTTTTTTTTTAAAGAATTTCATAGTCAACATGAATATTATTTAATAGATCTTAATGAGATAATTCTAAAATACTTATTTTATTAAAAATCGACATCTAGATCAAAAATTTTATTATTTTGAAGTTTAATATTTTAGTAATAATAGTATGTGTTGTATTTTTTAAGAAATTTTTTTATATTTATCATTGTTTTGTGTTGGATATTTTTTTTATGTTTATCATTAATAGGGCTTTGACCATATTATTATTTTTTTTAGAAAGATACTTTCCCCTTTTGTTAGTGGGGACCAAATATAAGAGTTAGTGACAATCACACACAATCTTTTTCCGAGTGTTTATTCTCGTAGAAAAATTGATAACTTTCTAATAATAAAGTCTTTGGCTTGAGAAGTATGTGAAACCGAAGACTCATGCAAATTGTATTTCTGTTCAAAAAAAATAAAAATCTTAGTGTCCACTCTTTCTGTACATTATTCATAAAAAAATAAATTAACTTTGATAATTATAATTTTTTATTTTATTATGTTTATTTTCAATAAATGAATAATTTATTTTAAAAAAATGATATTAGTCGTTCATTTTTTTAGACAAACGCCATAAAATAAAAAGGTTCCGTGATTATCGGATTAATTTATTTTTTTTCATAAATAATATATACAGAGGGTCCTATAAATAATTTAGATTATTAAAATGAGATATGCAGTAAATCTCGCGTACCTCTTAAATTTTCTCAAATTTAAATTTAAACTTAAAAAAAAATCAACCTACCTAAATATATGTTTTCAAATATGCA
This sequence comes from Camellia japonica, assembly GCA_030407325.1. Lineage (NCBI taxonomy): Eukaryota > Viridiplantae > Streptophyta > Magnoliopsida > Ericales > Theaceae > Camellia > Camellia japonica. The sequence goes on along the minus strand of JAPPVO010000623.1, from coordinate 26,641 downwards.
ATAATTGCTTCTAAAATCATGAACACATTGGCCTCGTTTAGGAAGTTGGCTATTTTAGTAAACTATTTTAGTTTTTGGCTATTTTAGTAGGCTAAATTTTTAAGTTTGGGAAGATAGTTGAATTTTTTTGTAGTTGAATGTGATGTTCGTGAGAAAAAAAATGAAATAATTATGGATTTAATATGATATTTTGTCTTATTAACTATTTTAGCCTAAAAAAACCAAAAATTCATTTCCCAAACAAGGTCATTATTAGCTTACTCCAATTCTCAAACCCTCTCAATCCATTGAGTCTTTATTCCTCAATCAAATTCTATCCTCATTTTTTAGTGTTATGAAAGATTTGTATGATGAAAATTTAGATTTTGTTAATGATACCATTGTTTATAACAAAATTATAATTGAAAACGTAAGTTTTAGTGCTTAAAATTGTTGTCTTCTTTTTTTCCTTCTGCACATTTCTGTAAACAATGTCAAAATTATTCTTATAATTCGACGATCTACAATTGAAAAATACAAAATGTATCATACTTCAACTTCCAAATCAAAATAGATTTTTTGACAATCAACTTCCAAACCAAATTAAAATTATCAATTATCAATTTCACTATATTTCCGAGCTGACCTATTATTTTTTTGGACATTGTCAACCTAATTCAAAAAACGATTGAAACTTGTAAAAAAATTGTAAAACTTTACACAAACTTATGAAAAGCTACGAAAATGAGTAAATTAATATATTTATTGAATTAAAACAAACCTAGAATGATATTGAATGGAGTGCTACAATAGGGAAGATTGAATTAAAAACAAGCTGCACTTTTTCAACCTTCAACAATGTACAAACGGCACTGAGAGGGTAATTTATATAAATTGAGCTGAGCTGGGTAATGGGCCGTTATGGGCCACAGTACGAAGGGCTGAGTAAAAAGGCCATGAAGTTACTCTAGTCCAAGAGAGGCTTGAAGTTACTCCAGTCCAGGAGAGGCTTGAAGTTACACCGGTCTTAAAGAGCTCAGTCAACCGCAAATCTGGACAAGCAGCTCGGTCGTACCATATCAAGCCAAAGTGTTGAGATAGCCTTATGATTAGATCGGTCATTGCGGTTTGACTGATGGCAGTTAGTCCGATCCAAGCTTGCTAAAGTTAGTCCGGTCCGAGCTTATTAAAGTTAGTCCAGTCCAAGCTTGTTAAGGTTAGTTCGGTTTCAGCAAGAGAAACCGAGATACAAACTGTAAAAAGAAGATTCGAGCTAAGCATAGTTCGATCGTTTCTGCCTGTCTAGTATGGCAGTGTTATTTCGGTCGAATGGTAATCTGACCATGGTAAAACCATCTCACTTGTTTAAGCAGTGAGGGGGTGTTGATGGATAAGCATTATCTGTTAGAAATGTAATTCCTAGGAGGACTCTACCTGGAGGAGTAAGAGTCCTATTAGGATTGTGCCACACGGAACCTATAAAAGCCCACCTCATCACCTATGGAGAGGTAACACACAACTTTGATTCCCGAATACATAGAGCTTTTTGTCTATTTGTCTATTTTGCTGACTAAGGCATCGGAGAGGTATCCGGCACACACCCGCCAGCTAGCTCACGTTTGTGTTTTCAGGAAGTAAAGCGACGACGTACGAAGGAGTGCAATCTTGATCAACAGGATTATACGAGAAGGTTTATTTCTTTCCCGTACAATTGGCGCCGTCTGTGGGAAAATCAGACTAGAACAAAACCTCTTGATTAAGTTTTCCTTGCTAATAAAAAGTAATGGCGCACAACGAAGATTTGCCACATTCCGTCATTGATGGACAAAACCCCAGAAGGAGGTGGAGGCGCGAAGGTTTGCCTCCTGTCCCTCCCATGGCGGACTTGGAGCCCCAACGACATAACCCCAGGAGGATGCTAGGGAGGCGGAATAACAGCCCCCGGTCACTCTCGTTCACAAAGTCCTAACAGACAATGGCGGAGGATCAACCCTCAAACTCTGGAGGATCGCGTGAAAGAACAGGATGAATTAATAAGAAAGATGGTGGCGGATATGGAGCCATGAAACGCCAGATCAAGGGAAAAGAGTGAAGAGGGGCGACAGGAGAGGGCCATAAAGCAACACGCCCCCTCGCCACTCAGAAGATCGCGCAGTAGGCATACCACGCCATCACAAATAGAGGGTAGAAGCCTCAGGACAGGCGATACTCAATCCAGAACCTCCAGGACTCGTTGCTCCAGGTCTGAGAGAACGAAGACTGAGAGGTCGTACACTGAGGGAAGCACCTATCGGCCCTCGCGCACGCACCAAACATCTACCAGGCAGACGGAGTTGCCGAGATCATCCGACTTACGAACCGTGCTGGAAGAAAGGGCACGATGGAAGGAGGATAATAAGGCGCGCGACCCTCGCAGGGTATCTGCCCTTCAGCGGTTGGCTCCTCGAACGCATGGAAACGTCGAGGTCGGAATGCCATTACCACGGCCTGCCTACGAACCAACGGACAAAGCATTAGCGAGGTTGCAGACCTCGCCGTTCGTTCCGGCAATTGAAAACGCGCCCCTACCTTCAGGCTTCCTTCAGCCCAAATTCACCACGTACGAGGGGAAGACGGACCCCTACTCGCACTTGAGCCATTTCCGCCAGGTTATGGCAATATATCGGCGAAACGAGGCTCTGATGTGCATCCTCTTCCTATCCAGCCTTGGTGACCTAGGCTTGACTTGGTTCGAAAAACTTCCAGAAGGCAGTATAGCATCTTGGGCGCAATTAGCAGAGGCGTTCGTAACAAGGTTCAGAACGAACACCAAAACCCCAGTGGAGATCGATCAGTTGCTCTCCATCGACATGGGCGACAAGGAGACCTTAAGATCCTACAATAGTCGCTACTGGGAGACCTTCAACCAGATTGAGGACTGCCCCACCAATCTAGCCATTGCACAGTACAAAAGAGGCCTTCCAGTCGGGAACAGACTAAGGGACTCAATCACCATGACGCCTCCCCTCACCATGGAGGCCTTGATAGAAAGAGTGCATCAGCACATCAAGGTGGAAGAGGATAACGCCCGTGCCAAAACAAAATCTGGCACAACCGCAATACCGGAGAAAAAGGCCTCAGCAAAGGTCAACGCGGTAGACCGTCCGAGCAAAAACGGACGAGGCAGGCGGGACAACGGAGAAGACCAGGATAAAAGATGGCTGAGAGTCCGCACTGCCATTACCACGGTATTCAAAAAGCCAATCTACCAGATTCTAAGCGAGATACGCGATGAACCTTTCGTCAGATGGCCTGCTAAGTTAGAGAGGCTCAAAAGGACTACGACGAAAGATCACGGTGCACCTTCCATAAAGAAAAGGGGCACCGCACTGAAAATTGTACACCATTGAGACAACATCTAGAGAGGAGTGGTGGCAGCCGGTCACCTAGACAAATACATTGAAGGAGGGCGCAGCCAGCCCCCCAGAACGACAACCACCGAACGGGATGCCAATCGACGCCCCACCTCAAGGCGTAATCAATGTGATACATGGAATCTTCGAACCTGAGCGTGTGTGCGAGCTCAAAGGGTCAATCAAGAAGGCCGAACACTTAAGGAGGTACTAAGTGCACAACCTACCATCAAAAAGGGAAGACAAAGGCCACGAACATCATGTCTTTTTCAGATAAGACTTGGCGAGGATATATTGTCCCACAATGATGCCCTGGTTGTCACTCTCCGAGTCAAGGATTTTGACGTCAAGCGGATTTTGATCGACCAGGGCAGTTCATGTGAGATAATGTATTACGAAACATTCAAACAATTGAAGCTACAAGACAAAGACTTGGCACCTGCCGTATCTCCCCTGATTGGATTCAACTCAATGCCAGAATGGCCAGTCGGCAAAATAATCCTCCCAGTCAGAGCGGGAAGCGTAACAAAACAAGTGGAATTCTGGGTGCTGAAAGTCCCTTCCACTTACAACATAATCTTGGGAAGAACGTGGCTGCATGCCATGCGATCGGTAGCATCATCCTACCACCAAGTAATGCGGTTCCCCAACGAAGCCGGGGCAATTGAAGAGGTCTTTGGAGACCAGATCATGTCCAAGCAATGCTTTGTCACTGTGAATGGCAACCGCGCTGCCAAGGGATATGTTCATTCGGTGGAAGAACCTGAGAGTAATGAACTATTCACAGATGTCGACAAAGCGGCTAATCAAAAAGCAGTGGAAGACTTGGTAGAAGTAAGAATAGATGAAAAGAACCCGGATAAGTTCTTTTTGCTCGGTTCGTCATTGTCCAGCACTGAGAGATTAGAGGTCTTGGAATTTTTGACCTCTAACATCGAAGTGTTCGCTTGGACACCATACGACATGCTAGGCATTAATCCCAACTTCATCTGTCACCAACTCAATATCCACCCATCCGCCAGACCAATCATTCAGCGCACACGCAGATCAGCACTCCACCACGCTGAGATAGTGGCGGAAGAAGTAGGAAACCTACTGGAGACAGGAGCAATCAGAGAGGTGCACTACCCTAGATGGATCTTTAATACGGTTGTAGTGCCAAAGAAGAACGGCAAATGGCGTGTCTGCATCGACTACAAAACAGTCAACAAAGCATGCCCAAAGGACAACTTCCCCCTACCACAGATAGATCAATTGGTAGACCTAACCGCAGGACACAACCGACTTAGCTTTCTTGATGCGTACAGAGGCTACCATCAGATCGCCATGTACGAACCAGACCAGGAGGTCACGTCCTTTATAACTCCAAGAGGACTGTATTGCTACAAGGTCATGCCCTTTGGTCTAAAGAACGCAGGGGCAACATTCCAGAGAATGGTCACCAAGATGTTTGAGCCGTTGTTAGGCAGAACAACGGAGGCTTACATCGACGACATGGTGATCAAGAGCAAGGATAAGAATGACCATCTCAAGGACCTAGGCGAGATGTTTGAGATCCTAAAGAAGCACAAGTTGCGCCTCAATGCGTCTAAATGTGCATTCGGAGTAGGATCTAGCAAATTCCTAGGCTTCCTGGTGACCAACCGGGGTATAGAAGCAGACCCCTCTCAGATCAAAGCAATTCAGGACCTGGAGAGGCCAAATTCAATAAAAGAAGTACAGCATCTCACCGGCATGGCGGCTGCACTCAATCGGTTCATAAGCCAGTCGTCAGACAGACTACGACCATTTTTCCATGCTTTAAAGCCAATTTGAATGGGACGAAGAATGCGACCGCGCTCTAGAAACCTGAAAGAATACATGTCTTCCCCACCACTCTTGTCACCCTACCTTGGAGAAGAACTCTTCCTGTACCTGGCAGTCTCACAGCACGCAATTAGCGCAGTGTTGGTCCGTGCGGAAGGAATCCAACATCTACCCATCTTTTATGTCAGCAAGACATTGCTAGGCGCCGAAACAAAGTACTTGCCACTGGAAAAACTGGCCTTGGCCTTGATGATGGCCTCAAGAAAGTTGTCGCACTACTTTCACACCCACACCATAGTCGTCCTCACAGCTTTCCCATTAAAAGCTTTGTTTGAAAAGGCAAACTTTTCTGGGCTAATCTTGAAGTGGGCAGTAGAGTTGGGACAATTCGACATCAAGTTCCAACCCAGAACCGCGATAAAGGCCCAAGCTTTGGCAGACTTTGTCACAGAATTTACCCCAGGAAGTCATCACATCTGCCCAGTCGACCTAACTGACACAACCGAACTAGGGATGGAAGTTGACGTCGGAATAGCGCAACCCCTGGTACAAGATACTCAGTCAGACCCCAAGGCAGACCAGAATAAAGAAAACAAGGAGAAGCAAACCATGCTACACCAAACCAAGACTCACCAACAAATAAAGACTTGGTACAATCAGATAGCAAGGGGCAAACAGCAAGCATGGACCTTAAAGAAAACACCAGCAACATTTTGGACCCCAAGACATCATCTGATCCCTCTACTTGCTGGAAGTTATTCGTTGGAGAGATATGGAAGCTCTTCGTGGATGGAGCATCCAACCGGCATGGAGCAGGACTCGGCATAGTCCTCATCTCTCCAGACGGCCTAGTAGTGGAGCAAGCAGTCAACCTGGGCTTCCCAGCATCAAACAACGAAGCGGAGTGTGAAGCGCTTCTTGCAGGCCTCAAATCAGCATTCTACATGAAGGCCACCGAACTAATGGTTTACAGCGACTCACAGCTAGTGGTAAACCAAATTTCAGGCGACTACGAAGCAAAGGACGACAGGATGGCTAAGTACCAAGAGTTGGTCAGAACAGAAATCAAGAAATTTGAAGTAGTCAGGATAGAACAAATCGGCAGGGAGGAAAACAGCAAAGCAGATGAATTAGCAGGCTTTGCTTCAATGGCAGATACTTCCATCCCTCATCCATTGCTGATCGACTACCTACCTAGACCAAGCATTGAAGACCCCGAAGCAGAAGAGGTATGTTGCGCAGTTAGGCCCTTCATGGATGGATCCCAGCATAATGTTCCTAAAAGACGGGGTCTTACCAGAAGAAAGAAAGAGGCCAACAGAATAAGAGCGAAGTCGCAGCGATTTTGGCTCTCCCTATCCTTGGCATTATACAAAAAATCATTCTCAGGACCGTATCTAAAGTGTGTTCACTCCAGCAAAGTGGAAGCATTCTTGTTCGAAATACACGAAGGTGTGTGTGGAAGCCACCAAGGAGGAAGATCGTTAGCTTACAAAGCCATCTCGCAAGAATACTGGTGGCCTTACATGCAAGCAGACTCAGAGAAATATGTAAAGAAGTGCGAGAAATGTCAGAAGTTCGCACACCAAATACATCAACCTGCCAGAGAACTTCTACCCTTAACCAGCCCATGGCCCTTCGCAAAGTGGGGCTTGGACATAGTGGGACCACTTCCAACAACACCAGGCAACAGGAAGTTCTTTCTTGCAGCAACCGACTACTTCACAAAGTGGGTGGAGGCAGAAGCCTTAGCATCAATCAAGGAAAAAGACGTGAAGAAGTTCGTCTGGCAAAACATCATCACTCAGTTTGGCATACCTAAAGCCCTAATATCAGACAACGGCACTCAGTTTGATGGCAGAATCTTTAGAGGCTTTTGTGAAGAATACAAGATCAAGTTCTACAATTCTATACCGGCATATCCTCAAGTAAATGGCCAAGCAGAAACATCAAACAAGGTTGTCTTGGATGGACTGAAGAAAAGGTTAGAGAAGGCAAAAGGCAAGTGGGCTGAGGAACTTCCCCATGTTTTATGGGCTTACCGCACCACACCTCGACGATCAACAGGAGAAACACCATTCTCCTTAGCCTACGGCATGGAAGCAGTAATCCCACTGGAAGTTGGCCTCCCCACAATTAGAAGCGAAAATTTTGATCCAGACTTAAATGGTGAAGCCATAGCATTGGAGCTCGACCTTGCAGAAGAAAGAAGAGAAAGAGCACTGGTTCACATTGCCTCATACCAACAAGAGTTATCCAGGAAATACAACAAAACAGTGCATCCAATGCAATTCAAGATCGGCAATTGGGTGCTGCGCAAAGTGATGGGAAACACCATGGTACCAGGAGATGGCAAGTTAGGGCCCAATTGGGAAAGACCTTACAAAGTGGTTGGATTGGCAGGAAAAAGGGCATACCACTTGGAAGATGAGGACGACAAAGCCATTCCCAGGCCATGGAACACTGCCAATCTCAAATTATTTTATTTTTAACTTTTTTCAAGCATATGTAATTTTCCTTTTCCTTTCTCAATAAAACAAGTAGATTCTTTTCAATATAAGTTATTTTCTGTAAAAGATAGTTTTAGCGAGTTAGGAACATTGTAAATATAGTTGGCCGGAAAAACCAACTTAGAGGTTGGCTGGAAAAACCAATCTAGAGTTTGGCTGGACAAACCAACACCCTTCCTAAGCCCAGGATAAGGATCCAGGCTGCAGGACGTTTGGTCGGAATAACCAAACACTTTACTCTAGGTTGGCTGGGAAAACCAATCTAGAGGTTGGCTAGACAAACCAACACCCTTCCTAAGCCCAGGATAAGGATCCAGGCTGCAGGACATTTGGTCGGAAAAACCAAACACTTTACTCTAGGTTGGCTGGAAAAAACCAACTTAGAGGTTGGCTGGATTAAACCAACACCCCTCCTAAGCCCAAGATAAGGATCTAGGCTGCAGGACGTTTGGTCGGAATAACCAAACATTTTTCTAAATTGGCAGGAATAACCAATTTAGAGGTTAGCTAGATTAAACCAACTCTTAGTACTCTTCAGCCGAAGTAAGATATCGGCTAAAGAGTGGTTGGCTGGATTAAACCAACTCTTAGTACTCTTCAGCCGAAGTAAGGATATCGGCTAAAGAGTGGTTGGCTGGCTTAAACCAACACTTGGTACTCTTTAGCCGAAATAAGGATATCGGCTAAAAGAGTGGTTGGCTGGACTAAACCAACTGTTAGTACTCTTCAGCCGAGGTAGGTATCTCGGCTAAAAGAGTGGTTTGCAGGTATACTTATAGTTGCAAATATTAAGACCGATATAAAATATCTCGACAAGTGAATGCTGTACCTCATCCAAGACTTCAGTTAGAAAGTAAAGTACAAGCATGGAGATCAACCGAAATAAGAGTTGGAACAAAAAAGCAGACTTCATTGAAAATTCAAAGCAAGTACAAATGGTGGGGCCTCAGCCCGATTACAATCTGTTTCCCAAAGCAAAGAAAAGAAAAAAGCAAAAAGACGAAAATACAAAGTCAGTTAAACAGATCATCAAGGTCAGCATCAATATCAACCCGGAGCCCGGTTTCAGACGGGAGCACGGTCTCGATTGGGAGCTCGGTCTCAGTAAGCAGCTCGTTGGTCAGGTCTTCCACCATTGGCTCCGACCGAACTGGCTGGTCGACAGGGTCATTGACAACCGGGGTATCTTTAGGCACGGTTTCTTCTTCATCATCTGAATCCTCAAGAAATTGTTGCTGAAGGCAGCAGCATATTCCGTCATGGAGTTCGGTATGAAGTATGCAGGAGCGTTGAAGACCTCGATCTCTAGACCGTGACCGAGCTACGCTACAGCCGCCCTCCAACCGCATTTGAAGAAGAGATCCTTGGTAGCTTCACATTGTTTAATGTAAGTCGTCTCCTCCTCCTTGTAACCCCGGAGCTCGGCATCATCAGTACTCTTCTTCAACTTCTCTATCTCGGCGTTTTTCTTTCCCTCAAGTTTAGCCAGTTCGCGCAGATATTTGTCTTTTATCACGGTTGCGGCTTTTTGTTTTTCTGCTTCAGCCGAGCTAACAAGTCCAGTCAGAAGACCGTTCTCGGATTTTAGCTCGGCCATTTGCTTCCTGGCTTGTTCTAGCTCGGCCGTTTTGGCTTCAGCTTCTGCCATGGCCTGCCTTGTTGTTTTTCGGAGTTCCAACACTCGCTTGTGAGCGATGTGGTTTTTTTGTATGGCCTGCAAAAGAATGATAAGGCACTTTTTTTAATATAACCGAGGTAAAAGTTGGAAAATTTTCATTGAAATCAACTAAAAGGGCAACTTACCAGCACCATCGATTTTGTTGACGAACGAAGAGCCTTCAGCTCGGTCAGATGGCCGTGATGCCTCATATCGGCTGGAAGGCAAACACCTTTAGCCAGGTTGAATGCCATCATGTGGTCTTTTTCGGCGATCACTGAATCAGTATCAATGATAGCACGGTTCTGGAAAGTGATTTTGGGTGCCCACTTGGAGGAGCTAGCTCGGTCGGCGCACTCCGGTTGCAGGCTCGGTAGAGGACTTGGTGGAAGGATAGTTTCATCTTCATCAACAAGGCGTTGCTCGGTTGGGGTAGTCCGGGCACGCTTGCTTGGGCGAGATGAGGAGGGTTGTTGAGATGGAAGGGCCACCACGGTTTCCTGAGTCAGGTTGGGTGGTGGTACCTCGGCTCGGTTTGTTTCGGTTAGAAGGGCCCTTACTCTGTTCCTCTTTGCCATCTCTTTTTCGGCAGTAGTTCGGACCAAGTTGATTTGAGGCAATGATGGATCCGGTTCAGGAGCGGCTTCCAGCAAGAAGTCTATTACTCTGGCTTTTCGTCGACTGCTATATCTGTACGTCGGTTAAAAATTCAGTAACTTGGCCCAACTTCTTTCAGGATATCGTAGTGCGGCGCGAAGTGTGTTTAGATTGGGGTAATTGTATAGTGACTTAAGGTGGGCCGAATCTGCATAAAGAAGAACTGTCAGTTCAGTTCAGGAATAGAAAACCGAAATAAAAAGGAGCATGCAAAAGAGCCGAGGTAATTATACCGAGGGTTCCTTTCTTCCAGTTTATACTGCAGCCTGGGATCTGGGCTTGGTGGTCTTCAAAATTCCCAGATACCCAGAAAAAATCATCATCGTTTAAATCTTTGTCCGGTGTGTCCTTTATTATTTTCTCACGCCGGTATCGTATTCTTAATTAATAAACCCAGCCGTCCTCTTTTGAGCCTATGGAATATTGGTGAAAGAGTTCGGCTAAGCCGAGGTTAATACCAGCCCGGCGATTTAGCTCGGCTATATCATTTATTATGCGGTATGAGTTTGTGGAAAGCTAGGTTGGGCATATCCTAGTTTGCCTAAGGAATTCACAAAGTAAGGGTTGTACAGGGAATCTTAGTCCGGTTTCTATAATGGACAAAAGGGTAAAGGGAACAAAGCCGGGGTTTCCCCATGGGGTGGTATCTAGATCGGCTAAAGTGAGGTGAACATCGTCAGGGATGTTATAATCCTTTCGGAATTCAGCCATTCCACCAGGTGTGTTTACTAAAAACCTATACTTTCCCATTTATGGATTAAGTTATGAATAAATTAATCTGAGTTTTAGCTCGGTCGAAGAATAATGTTGAGTAGCTCGGTTGAGCGCTCAAAGGAGTGCCTGGGCAACCTAAGTCTGCAAAGTGAAAAAAGAGAAGTGTTAAGCACTGATCATTGGACCGTGCTACAAGAAACAAAGGCAAGATAAATAAAGTCCTAGCTCGGCTATGTGAATTGCTGCGTGACTTAGCTCGGTTTGAGCAAGGGGTCTGTTAGCTCGGTGTGAACGAAGGAATTGTTAGCCCGGTTGAGACTCTAGGGGCAGCATTCTTAGTTCGGTCTGAACTAAGAAGGCTGGTTTAGCCCCAAGTTGTAGCTCGGTCAAGGTTGAGACTTACAAGCCTGCTGTTGCACAGATCTAGTACGATTCGATAGCTCGGCTAAGATAAATCAAAAGATGGTTTGACTTGTTAAAACTACTGTTGGTTCGGTTGAATGGTCTGCCTAGATTGACATCAACTACAAACAACTTCCTAGTTCGGTTACATATTGATTTTGGATCGAAACCAGTGTTTCTCAGGGTATTTCATAAATACAAATGGTTCTAACATGGTTTTTTCAGAAAACACAAAACTAAGCAAAAAATGGAAGCAGACATAGTGTGTTTTGAAAAACATACGAGTGTGCAAGATATATATTGCAAAATAGGTGCTAAAAACTGCAAAGAGGAGGTACAGACTGTGTTACTTACCAGATCAAGGCAGAAATGCTAAGGATGGATGCAACAGCAGCGAGAGCACGATCTTGTGCAATGTTGAAATGGAGGTTTCAGAGGCTTGCAAGAGAGAGAAGGTGAATAGTGAAGTGGTTGATTCAAAGCATTAGGGTGTATTTTCTGAAAAGAGGATGGGAAAAGACGGGAACTGTTCAAAAAAAAACAAAAACAAAAACACAGAGTACGAAGACGACGTGACAGCTGCATTAGGCCAATCAGAGTGTGCCACGTGTCCTTGGAATGAGAAGCGATTTAGTTGTTGTGATTGAGGAGACATTTTGGCCGGACAAGCAGAGCTCGGTGTGGTTTAGCTCGGCTGGAAAGGCTTAAGAGTTCAGCTCGGTCGTAGGACTAAAGTTGTTAGCTTGGCTGAGAGACAGGTAATCCCTATCATGCAACGCAGATGGAATTAAGGGGCAATTAAGAGGGTAATTTATATAAATTGAGCCGAGCTGGGTAATGGGCCGTTATGGGCCACAGTACGAAGGGCTGAGTAAAAAGGCCATGAAGTTACTCCGGTCCAAGAGAGGCTTGAAGTTACACCGGTCCTAAAGAGCTCGGTCAACCGCAAATCTGGACAAGTAACTCGGTCGTACCATATCAAGCCAAAGTGTTAAGATAGCCTTATGATTAGATCGATCATTGCGGTTTGACTAATGGCAGTTAGTCCGGTCCAAGCTTGCTAAAGTTAGTCCGGTCCGAGCTTATTAAAGTTAGTCCGATCCGAGCTTGTTAAGGTTAGTTCGGTTTCAGCAGGAGAAACCGAGATACAAACTGTAAAAGGAAGATTCGAGCTAAGCATAGTTCGGTCGTTTCTGCCTGTCTAGTATAGCAGTGTTATTTCGGTCGAATGGTAATCTGACCATGGTAAAACCATCTCACTTGGTTTAAGCAGTGAGGGGGGTGTTGATGGATAAGCATTATCTGTCAGGAATGTAATTCCTAGGAGGACTCTACCTGGAGGAGTAAGAGTCCTATTAGGATTGTGCCACACGGAACCTATAAAAGCTCACCTCATCACCTATGGAGAGGTAACACACAACTTTGATTCCCGAATACACAGAGCTTTTTGTCTATTTGTCTATTTTGTTGACTAAGGCATCGGAGAGGTATCCGGCACACACCCGCCGGCTAGCTCACGTTTGTGTTTTCAGGGAGTAAAGCGACGACGTACGAAGGAGTGCAATCTTGATCAACAGGATTATACGAGAAGGTTTATTTCTTTCCCGTACAGGCACCAAGTTTTATTTATTTATTTATTTATTTTGGATAGTAACGGCACCATGTTTGAGTGTGTACATTGTTTAGGATTTGAGTGTGTGCACTATGTTTTGGGTGTGTATAAGATGTGTTTACAATTGTACAATTAGGACATATTTGGAATAAAAAGTGTGCGGACTGAAAAAAAATTAAGGCCTTGTTTGGTTTGTATCGGAAGATACAATTTTAGAGAAAAGATCTCAAAAATTTGTTTGTTTAAAAAATTTTGAAAAAAAAAAATCAAAATCACTTTTCTCTACCTATCAATCAATTATTTTTTTCTTTCTCCCCTCTCTTTCTCCCACATCTTACACATCAATCAATCATTTTTTTTTTCATACCCATCTATTCAACTATAAATTAAGAAAAAAGTAAAATTATTCCAAACTCCAAAACTCTAAAGCCATATTTGTTTATCAGTGTGGGAGGAGGGATTGAATTGCTATGGATGTGGGTCCTACTCACAACGTGTTTGGTGATGATTTGGAAGGGAGGATTGATAGTCCGAGGGGTTTAGTAATCCTCCATAGTAGGGGAATTAGCTTAACTAGGTTTTAAGTGGGATTAGAAAAATAATGAGCGGATTGAATGTATTTTATATAAAAATTATTTTTTTAATTTTATTTTTTTTTATCAAGTGCACCTGTTTGTTTTAATATTTGTTTTAGTTTTTTTTAATATAGAAATAACTTTTTTTTATTTATTTTATATGAAAATAATTTAACAATTCCATCACTAACCATCTCTCATATTATTATCAAAACAAACACACTTTTACTTAATTCCCTCACTAACAATTTCCACATTAACAATCTATTCAGTAACCATCCTCTCACTAACAATCACATCCAACATAACCCGCCAAACAAACATAGCCTAAAACTATCTCAAAATATACAACCAAACAAATTTTCAAATTTTGTAAACTTTTTTAAAAAATTACTTCTTAAAATTATTTCACAAATACAAACTAAATATGGATAGAATATTTATTATATTTTTAGGTATATAAATTGAGAAAGATGTATACAGAGTAGAAATAATGTGTAGAAATAAAATTTCTAAGGATCCTTATTAGCCTGGTTTGGGAACAAGCTAATTTAATAATTTTTTGACTATTTGGTTAAAATATAAACTAAAAAAAATTAGTATGTTTCGGATGACTTTTTGACTTTTTATGAAAAAATGTACAAAAAGTAGAGAGAAAAGAGAATCTTTGACTTTTTAGTATAGATTATTGACTTTTTGATATTTTTAGTGATTTTTTGACTTTTTAACTAAAAAAGTCACGAGCCAACCTCAAGAATGTCAGTGTAATTTATCCAAACATCTATATAACAAAAACAGTTGTCTCGTGCATGGATTTGATGATCACACCTTCTTCCTCGTTCAAAAACAGGGAGCACCCACTTTGACCAAATCACAAGATTTCAAACAATAATGTACCTATTTATACCCCAAATTGAATACACTTTTCCTCATCTACATACTTCCAATCCCATAAATTTTCTCCATCACAACAATGGCTTTCCAATCACACATTCAGCTTTCTTGTCTCTCAATTATCACATTTTACATTCTTCTCGCAACTCCTTGTGCAACTGCACTAAACTTCAATATTGCCAAAATCGGTCCCAAAAATCTCAACGTTGACATAACCACCAATGGAGACGCTTACATCTCCTCCAATGGCGTCCACCTCGTGGCGGACAAGTACGATACCAACTTAAATTACAAGCCGGCAAAGCTACCTATATCAAACCGCTTCACCTCTATGACAGTTATTCCGGCAAGTTGAACGACTTCACCACCTATTTCTCCTTCGTGATTGATTCGGATGGAAGTTCAACTTTCGGAGATGAGCTTGCATTCTTCCTTGAACCTTCCGATTCCAGCAGCACCGCAGACACCACTACAGGCGGTGCCATTGGGCTTCTAATCGATCCGTCGACATTGGAAGCCACTAGCCCATTTGTCGCTGTGGAGTTTGACACCTTTCAGAATTCTTGGTGAGAGGGTAATTTATATGAAAATTGGGCCGAGCTGGGTAATGGGCCGTTGTGAGCCACATTACAAAGGGCTGAGTAAAAAGGCCTTGGAGGTAGATCGGTCCTAGAAGGCCTTAGAGTTAGTCCGGCGCAAAAGGGACTTAAAGTTACTCCGGTCCAGGAGAAGCTTGAATCTAGTCCGGTCCCAAAGCCTTGAAATTAGACCGATCCCAGAGAACCTATTGTTACCTCGGTCCAGAAGAGTACTGCGGATAACTCGGTCGCCAGGTAGCCACACTCAGAGTTAGTCCGGTCGCGGCGTAACACAGCTAGCTCGGTCAAGCCTAGCTAGTTATTTTGAGAACTGAAGTAAGAGCAGTGAAAGGAAGAACCAAACTAAGTGTGGTTCGGTCTAATCTGCAGCCTAGCATAGCCATGCTTACTTCGGTCGTATTGGAGTTCGGCCATGAAAAAACCATCTCACTTGGTTTAAGCAGTGAGGGGGGTGTTGAAAGATAAGCATTATCTTTCAGGAGTGTGAATCCTAGGAGGACTCTTCATGGAGGAGTAAGAGTCCTACTAGAATTATGCCACATAGAACCTATAAAAGCTCACAACATCACCTATGGAAAGGTAACACAACTTTGATTCTCGAATTCACAGAGCTTTTTGTCTATTTGTCTATTTTGCTAACTTAGGCATCGGAGAGGTATCCGGCACACACCCGCCGGCTAGCTCACGTTTGTGTTTTCAGGGAGTAAAGCGACGTCGTACGAAGGAGTGCAATCTTGATCAACAGGATTATACGAGAAGGTTTATTTCCTCCCCGTACACTTGGGATCCACAAAGCATCACTCCTGTTACTCATCTTGGAATCAATATCAACTCTATTCAGTCTAATGTGACTAAAGTATGGTACAATGACATAGCTCATGGGATAGAAAATCAAGCTGTGATTAGTTATCGCTCTAAGTCGAAAAAATTGAGTGTTGTTGTCACTAGCACTATCAATAATGCCATAGTCAAACAAGACCTTTCTTTCAAGGTCAATCTAAAGGATTACTTGTTAGAATGGGTTACAATCGGCTTCTCGGCTGGAACTGGTGCGTGTATTGAAAAAAATATTATTAAGTTGTGGAAATTTAATTCAGGTTTTTAAATTTGAGAAAAACAAAGTAAATGTTACAGCTCTAAGGGCATAAGATAATCTTGACTTGAATAAGGTATTTACCAGCTATAAGTGAATAATTGGAATAATTGTTATTATTCCTTGGATGGATATACATTTCTATTTGAAATAATATGTTATGGATGCATCTTATAATATGATTCTGTAATATGTTATTAGATTGTGTATGTTGAATTATGTTGTGTAATTGAGAAGATGGGATCATAGGAGGCTGGAAAATTTTAATTCAACCAAAGCCTGCTTAATTAGTGTGGGGAAAGACATTTTAATTGACTAATAAGTCAAACAATAGCCACAATAGCAAGTGTGGGGATTTTATAGCCCAGGTGAGGTGAGGAATGGACAGAGAGAGGAGGTGGTGAAATTAAAAACGCCGGTGGGGGCGGCAACCAATAAAATTCATCAATTAAATGATAAGTACATAAATTACCCCAGTTATAGCCCAAGTGAGGTGAGGTCTGCTGTAATAAAAGAACCTTAAGCATTAAATTTGTTTGAATTACATTTCTCACAAGATACAACTTATTTGAGGGACTTTTAGTATAAAAAAAATTAATCAAGAAATATTTATTTATTTACATCAACAAAAGTGCTAAGATGGCAATGCAACGCAAAACATAAAATAGTAACAACCTTAGAATTCGTTGATTACAATTCAATATCATAAACAAAATTTCTCTATAGATTCGTTAATTCACAAAGAATATTGAGAATAAAAACTCAACAATGGTTGATTCACAAAGACATCCAAGATTGGAACAAAAGAGTACAAAACTCAAAATATATTAATTCTCAAAAACTAAAGAGCCCCAAGACTTATATCCATTATTTATAAGCAAAGACCGACCTAACTTAAATAGGAAACAATCAGAATTGACAGTTTCATAATGAGCAATACAAAAAAGAATATATAACGAAAATTATCAAAAATAAAAATATTGTAATAAAATAAAGAAACTACTAATATATGCTTCCACAATCATGGTAGATTTTACGGAATCAGATTTCTAGATCCGTGCTTAGAGTAATTGAAATTTCAAAACTAAAAAGGACAAATTTCCAAAATTGACCATCAATTTTTACGCAATTCCAAATCCAGCCCTTTTTTGCCCTTTCTCTTACCTACCTCTTTGATTCAAAAGTTATATGACCATGCATGCTGCATCATCACATGAACACCAAAGTTGCGTCATAGCTGACATAGAAAAAGCCACCTTTAGTGTGGGGGAGGGACTTTTTTAATTGACTAATAAATAACCAATGGCGACCTTAGCAAATGTGAGGCTTTTACTGCATTGTACTTTGGATTGTTGGGAATAAAAATTAAACATGCCAAAAAATTATCTAGAATTTATATTCTCAAGGTCAAGATTCATTTATGAATCATAACAAAAAATTTAAATTTATATTGTATATTTAAAATTTTAAATAACTTTTTTGTTTTATTTTTTTGAATTCATAGGCTTTCCGTAAATTAAAAAGGAGTGGAGTAGTCTAACGATGATGGGATAGGAAAAGAATGGACAGAGAGCAATAGTTGGTGAAATTAAGAACATAGCAGAAAAAATTCATCAGCAATTAAATGAAAAGTATAAAAAGACACTAATAAATCAACATATCACAAGATTTTGAAACAACTATTTATATACCAGTTAAACTACATTCTTCCAATTCCATAAAATTTCCTCATCACAACAATGGCCTCCAGTCACATATTCTTCTTTATTGTCTCTCAATTTTGGAAGCCACAAAACGACACCCCAGTCACTCACGTTGGTATCAATATCATCTCTATTAAGTCTAATGTTACAATGATATAACTCATGGGATAGAAAATGAAGCTTGGATTAGTTATGACTCTAAGTTGAAAAAGTTGGGTGTTGTTTTCACTGGTTCTATAAATAATACCATAGTCAAACGTGACCTTCATTTATCGGTTGACCTGAGGACTTATCCATAGTCAAACGTAACCTTCATTTCTTGGTTGATCTGAGGACTTACTTATCAGAATGGGTTGTGATTGGCTTTTTGGCTGGTGCTTTATTCTACATAAATATTGTTAAATCATGGCAATTTAATTCGAGTTTGGAAATTTGAGGAGAAAAAATAAAATCTTATAGCTCCAAAGGCCTGGGCAATCTTGAACTTTGAATAAGATACTTACTACCTATCATTAAATATAATTAAAATAATTGTTATTCTTTGGATGGGTACAAATTTCTATTTGGAATAATATGTTATGAATATATTTTATAATATGATTCTGTAATATTTTTCATGAGATTGTGGATGTTGGATTGTGTTGTGTTATTATAAAGATGGGATCATGGGGGCTGGAAGATTTTTAAAATTTTTAAATAGGAATAAAATGTGAGTGTAAAAAGAAATATTTGTTATGGAAATAGAAACTTCGCATCCTATGCTAAGATTTATTTTTTATAATTAATTTATGATATTACAAATCAAATATAACACTTAATTAATACAACATAATTCTCAAAATGAGGAGAGAAATCTTAAATAAAAATTCGGGAAACAAGTCTCCGGTAGCCGAGAAGATTCAAATCACTAAACTTTTAATGAGGTTGTAATTGTTGAAAGGCGTGAGGTCCACAATTTTGTGTTCAAGCATAAAAAAACTACACATACTAAGTAATCTTACTAAAAATGTTAGAATAATACTATATGTATTAATTAATGTACACACTAGTGTACTAACAGATGAGTGACATCATTGGTATGATTTTGGATATTTGTAACTTGTATAATAAATATAGTCAATAATAATATCACAACACTAGTGTGTACATTAATTAGTACATGTAGCACCACCGAAAATGTTAGGAATAAATTACACTTTGCCCCCTAAAGTTTCACTCATTTCTTTGGCCCTTTAAATTTGATTTTTCCCACTTTGGCCCTTTATATTTTCAATCCTTCCCACTTTGATCCTTCATGTTTGCAATCCTTCCTACTTCGGCCCTTAAGTTTGATTTTTCCCACTTTGGCCCTTCATATTTGTAATCCTTCATACTTTGACCCTTCATATTTGCAATCTTTCCCATTTTATTCCTACACTAACTTCCATCCAAAAAAATAACAAAATTTGTCACATTACTAACACATCAGCTCCATATGTGATGTAAAAAATTCACTAAAAATGTAAAAAATAAAAAATAAAAAACAAAAAAATTGGAATTTGTTTTTAGACTTTAGTGAACTTTTTTTTTCAAATTTATTCATAAACATTATTATATTATAGATGCATCTAGATTAGATGCAGCTAAAAAAAAAAAAAAAATTAACTTAAAAAAAAAAAAAATTTTCAATTTTTTTTTTTTTTTTTTGTATCTTTAATAAACTTTTTTTATTTTTTTAGTTATATTTGTTTTTATTTTTTTATTTTGAGAGAGAGAGAGAGGAGAGAGAGAGAATGTGTCACCTTTGCAATGAAGAAAATTCTTCAGCTCGTTCACCTAAATTGGGTATAAGAAATCCTCAGCCAGGAGGCCTGGCCCTGAGCACAACAACAAAGGCTTAGGCCGTGTCCCAAATTTTGATTGAAAATGGGAGTGTTTGTTTAGGTTTTTTCGAGCTAACTTATAGGTTCTAGTTTTAGAAAAGTTTTTTTGAGCTGTTTGATTAAATTTATTTTAAACAATTTCTAATTCTATTAACTTATTTTAACTCAAAAAAAAATTAATTCTGAGAAGTTGATCACCGCTTACTTCTGATTATTAGCTTTTGCTTTGGACATGTTAATTTACGATTATACTCTTAAATTTTTTTACTTTTTATTTTTTTTAAAATAGAAAAAGACCCAAATGGACTATAGATTATTATTATTATTATTTATGAAAAATGTAGACAAGTAGTGAATAACAAAAAATAAAAGTTAATTGAAAAAAGCTACTTCACACAGCATATTAACAAACACTACTCAGCAACTTAAATCTATAATCCAACAGTTACACCACACAGATTAACAGTTTCTGATTAAAGTCATAATCTATAATCTATTAAGTTATAATTTATAATCTGTTTTAACAGTTACATCAAACGCGGCCAATAGAGCTCTCAAATTCTTTATTTTAGTATACTCTTAAATATAGGAGATTAACGTGTAAATTTTAGTTTATTATTCAATAAATCTTAAGATATGTAATGGCATTTTTTATCAAATATTATTTAAAAAGTCATTAATTATTAGTTTTTAGCGACAGTTTAAAATTTTATCATAAAAATGTCACTAATTATAAATTTTAGACGACAATTTAAAAAAATAGTCACAAAAAGTGTCATTAATTTTTAATTTTTAGCGACAATTTGAAAAATTCATCACAAAAAAGTCACTAATTATAAATTTTAGTGACAATTTATGAAAATCATGACAAAAAAAAAGTCACTAATTGTCAACTTTTAACGACATATTCAAAAAATCGTCACAAAAATTATTTTTAATAATAATTTTAGTTTAATTTATTTTTAATATATTTGATAGGAATTAAATCTAACTATTAAGATATATTAATAGTTTACCCTAAATATACAAAAGGCCCAATCTCTGTGGCCCAATATATCAAAAAAATTCTTCTCTTCACTCTCTCATTCTCACCGGTGGCCGCGAGAAAACAAACACAGTCCGGCTCCGGCGACAAGAATCAGCCGTCCTGCAAAATCAATCGGTGAGTTCTTCTTCCTCTCTCTTTATTTGTTTATCAAATTTTAATGGAATTACTAATTTTTCTATCTAATTTGATTCTAAGTTTGACTAAAAAACTTGATTTGATATGAACTATTTCAATTTTTATCAATTTTTCATCAAAATATTTTTAAAAGTTCTTTTCTGATCCCAAATTTTTTTTCCCATCAAATTTGACGGAAAAAAAATATATCTCCAATGTTTCATCTTTTTAAATTTTTATCAAATTTAAATTTCATGAATAATTTGATGAGTCCTCAATTTGATGAATAAAATGACTCCCTCTTGATTTGATGAACATATGATGAAACGAAAATATTAGAGATCCTAAATGTTTTATCAATATTTCACATGAGTGTCGGATTCACGCCATGTGACTCACATGTGGTCTCACACCCATGATTTTTGAGTACTTTTTCATCAAATTTAAAAGAAAATGTAAAGGATTGAAGATACTGTTAGCTCTAATTTTTGTTCCCATATGTGAGCCCTAATTTATTTGAGAATATAATTGTTTGGCCCTAATTATCAGCTAGGGCTATAATTGTTTAAGCTACTTAGCACTGTTAATTATGGCTTTTCACTGTTGTAGTTGCTGCCCTCAGTTAGCCCTAATTATATTTGTTGTCCTAATTTGTGTTGTGTTGTTTGGTCCATGAATTCAATTTATTGTTACATATGCTTATACGGGTATGCAATAAAGCAATTCTAATTCTATGCTTGTTGCTATTTTTCATTGGTTTGGTGCTTCAATGGAAATCGCAAATCTTTGTTATGCTCTAATTTATGAAAATGTGTTATTTTTAGATGTCAGTTATTGTGAATTTGTGTGGATTTTTAATTATCTAGTCATGCCTCTTAGTAAGTATAATTTCAAATCTAAAAAAATCAAAAAGAAAAAAAAAATTATTCAATCTCAAGGAGGAGCTAAATTTCTTGATAGTAAGAAATAAATAGAAGGGCTCCACCTAGGGCCCCTTAAAATTCAGGGCCGCCCTGTTAGCTAATGTGGGTTTTGACCCTGCTTCTACATGAATATGCCAATCAATTTTTACTTAAAAATCACTTATCTAAAACAAATTTAATCTGCTATCTTATATATCAAAAAATTAGAAATGTAAATAAAAATAAAAAATAAAAACTGAGACTGACAGTGTAACTCACTTGACAATAAAAGAAACATAGAGTGCAAAATATGTTTTTTAATCATATTAGAAAAATAATTCATGCACTTTTGAATTTTGAGCAAATACCAAACCCATATATCCATTGTGCTCTAGACAAATTAAGCTCAATACCCATCAAATTGCCATACTAACTGAAACAATTAGACGTTCCACTTTCACTACTGCTAATGTTGAGAACATATAAATAAAAGATACAAACACTTGTGTTTCTGTAATCCTTATATTATACGGGTTATTCCATTGTATCTTATTTTTGTGGTAGTAGTAAAAATCTGCTACTTCATTTTAGACTAAAACGATCAATCATGGACTTTCTGTTGTCAATCATGCGGTCCAAATTGCGATAGGAGGACCCACCTTCCCTCACAGATTTTCTGGCCATCTTTGCCATCCGATCAGTTGACCTCACAAACTCATCTTTCCTCACCTCTATCAAATCCTTGATCATCTTCTCAACTATGAGTCTATCACAACAAGTGTCTTTCATGTCCATCCCAAGCCTCCACACCTCCCCGACAAACCTACTTACTGTTCACCTGTTGGTCCGCAAAATAAGGCCAACTCGGGAGATCACGAATGCGAAGGAAACTCTCCATTCCGGACAAGCCCGAGAGCGATCTGTCCATGTCATCATCTCCTACAATTTCATAGTACGCAGTAATTATAGTTGCATAACAAGCAATGTAAAAATCATTATAGACTTTTCAACTTAAAGTTAAATCATGGATAATGTATTAGGGAGGTGCTTGGATTTCTGCTTCAGTTGGCCCATTGTTGTAATGAAGAAACTTTTTCGCAAAAATCATCTTGAAGCTTTTTCTAGTTGACTGGCCAATCGATAGCTTCCAAATGTTTTTATGATACATTTTTTCGTTATCTCTATCATTTTTGATAAATTAAGATAGAGCATTAATACCAAATAAATTATGTAGTTGTTAACATCTTTTGGGTAAGTAATAGTTATTTAAAACATTATGCATCCAGAAAATTACATATAATTTGAATCTACCGTTTATATTTAAATTTAGAGGAAATATCATTTTGCCCCTCAAACTTTCACACGTTTTTTAATTTGACTTCAGATTTCAATTAATATCAATTTATACTCAAATTTTTAAAATTTTGATCAATTTGGCCATTGCCGTCACATTTCATCTATAATTAGATGGAATGTATTGAAGTGGTACCAAAATTCATTTGAAATTTCATTTTATCCCCCCAAACTATATCTTAAAAATCAATTTGGCCCCCAAATATATAAAAATTAAATTTTAAATATTTAATAAATAATTTTTATCTCAATAATGAAAAAATTAAATTTTAAATAATATATACTTTGCAAAATATATATATATATATAATATAAAAATCCTCATTTAGAATTATCTTGAAACTATGAAGCATGGATATTTCGATAAACATGTCATACTTGTACCGGATATTTACCGACGTATAGTATTTCTGCATACGTACCAGGTACACAATCACGTACTCAAATTTTTCCTTCTTAATTTTTGGTGTATCCAGACATATCTACTATATACTCAAACCATGGCGTACCTCAGTCAAAACAATATTTTCTTATACTACAAAGATAAAATAACTTTTACTGGACTTCTTTTTCATTTTTAGTTTTGTTTTAGCATGATTTTAAAATTAAGGTATGGTTTGTATGTAATTTAATATTTAATTTTAATTTATCTTATACCTGTACTTTTGGCATTAAATATCAATTGTATGTTGGATTTAACAAATTAAACCATTTAATTAATTTTTGTATTATTCCAAAGTAAAAACAAATATTTTTTTACAAACGTATTAAATTGTACATATAACGTACCAATATTAGTACTCTACCCGTACATATGTTTCATAGGTCTCAAATTATCTTGAGTTGATCTCGAAGAAACTTATTCAGCAGAAAATTTCTTGACTACGCTATGTATGTGTGCACGCGCAATTATAACTAGTTTATTACCCATTTCAATAGAATTGATCAACTAGTAATTTCAAAATTGAGTGGGAAAAAAATTTCAATTTTAGTAAGTACCAGGTACGGATACGACATGTTTGTCGAAATACCCATACTTCATAGTCTCAAGTAGGGCTGCAAACGAACCAAGCCGAGCCGAGCTGTGCTGAGCTCGAGCTCGGCTCGTTTACTTATTGAGCTCGTTTATTGAGCTTGAGCTCTGCTCGATAAGAAACTGGGCTCGAGCTTGGCTCAGCTCAGCTCAATAATTTTTTTTTAATATTATTTATATTATTTAAATAAAAAATTTTAAATAAAAAACATTATTTGTATTATTTAATATATAAATAATATAGTTATTATATAATTTAAATAAAGATAAACGAGCCGAGCTTATGCGAGCTCGAGCTCGGCTCGTTTACTAAACGAGTCAAGCTAAGCCGAACCCTTAATGAGCCAAGCCGAGTTTGTTCATGAATAGTTCGGTTCATTTGCAGCCCTAGTCTCAAGATAATTCTGAATGATGATTTTTTATTATTATTATTATTTTGCAAAATATATATTATTTAAAATTTATTTTTTTCATTATTAAGATAAAAAAATTATTTATTAAATATTTTTTAAAAATTGGGGCAAATTGATTTTTAAGGCATAATTTGGGGGTAAAATGAAATTCTAGATGAATTTTGGTGTCACGTCAGCACAATTTGTTTAATTGTACACAGAATGTAACGGCATGGGCCAAATTGATCAAAATTTTAAAAATTTAAATGTAAAATTATATTAATCGAAATTTGAAGGTCAAATTAAAAATGTGTGAAAATTTGATGGACAAAATGACATTTTTAAATTTATTATAATGTAGTAGAACACGTAACATTCTTTTTTATATATTTTTTTTAGACATGCAGTAATGTTGAAAAATTTCAAGACCAAATATTATAAGTCAAAAAGTGTAAGAACACATAAATCGACTATGGGATTTTGGGTGAATATTGCGCACTATGTATAGCAGTTACTATTGTACAGCATATTGGAATTATATCGGGGCTTATTTTGATTATTCGAACTATTTATTTTTTAGAATATATCGAGTAAAATATATCTGTAAAAAATAAAATTGATCGAATATCGATAGTCCTTTCATCAAATCACATTTATTTCTAAAAAATGAATAGTAAGTATAATTTGAAACATACAAATGTGATTTGATGAAATGGCTAACAATATCTAATCAACTTGATTTTGTACAAGTATATTCTACTTAATATATTTTCAAAAAATAACAGTTCAGATAATCAAAATAGATCCAATATACCACACCCAACTCCATTATAAGGTCACACAATCTTCTCATACGAGATAAGTCTATGGGTCGCACACCACTTGAAAGAAGTGTGTTGGATTTTGTAGTTAGTTTTTTGTGCAAATAGAAGAACTCATTACCTCTAAGGGGAAGTTCGCCGGTTTCAATGAGTTTAGGAATACTGAAAAAAGTCCAAAAACAGCTAGCACTGACCGTACAAAAAGAAATAATAGGGATTCCAACCTCCTTCGCGACATCAATAGTGAAACGTAACACATGATCCCATCCATTATAATGCAGGTCACCGACGGATTAAATTCATAATTCAAGCAGCCAGAGATCAACATATCTCGAAATTGTGATTTCATCACAACCCTAATCGAGTGAAACAATTCCATGACTCGATCACCGGAACGCGGGTGGTCTGCTGGAAGGCCATCAGGAATGGTCTCAAAATTGAACCCAGCATAAGGCCCAAAACCAGACCGAACGTCAGTGTAGCGAAGGAGGCAGCAGTGATTGTGCTCGGAATTGAGGAAGGTGACATCGATGCCTGCAAGGCAGAAAAGCTCAGCCAATTTAAGCATGGAGTTCACATGGCCTTGAATTGGAAAGGGGACGATGAGGACATGAGGAGGATGTGATTGTGAATTTTGATCCATCTAAGTATATATTTTCTTAATACATTGTTTGTTTTTGTGTACAGTTTTTCTAGATACTTATAGAGACGAGTTTAAATTATTTGTTATGAATCAAGGGCTGGCTGGTCTTAATGGGAAATGCATTGGATTGAGTGATTTGGACAGAAAAGAAAAGAAATTAAGAGATATGTATTTTTCTTATATGTTTGAGCCTCCGTTTGGGAAGTGGGTTGGCTTTTTGACTTTTTGGCTTTTTTGGCTATTTTAGCCTGGGCTAAAAAGTTTGGTTTGGTAAGGACTTTTTGGCTTTTTTGACTTTTTTTGTGAGAGAAGAGTGTAATGATTATGGGTTGGATGTGATGTTTTGTTTGTTGTGGCTAAAATAGTCTATTTTGTCTTTTGTGGCTATTTTAGCCCCAACCTTTCTTGCCAAACGGACCCTGAATAATTTAAATGGAGAGAAAGGGGAGAAATGGAGAAAAAACAGAGAGAAACTCATTTCTCTTCTAACCCTCATTTTCAATCTTTCCAAGAGTGAAGAGATTGGAAGAGAAAAGAAACCAACAAATTCTTATATTTTCATAATACCAATTTTGTCCCAAAAAAAAAAAAAAATACAATGATTGCAAATATAAAAAGGTTATTTTGGTAATATAACATAAAATAATTTCTTTTCTTTTCTCTTATAAAATCTAATCAAACAAGAAGAAAAGAAATTACAATCATTTCTTTTATTTTATTTCTTATTTATCCAACAAAAATGAGAGAAATTACAATCATCTCTTTTTTTTTTTCTTTTCTCTAATAACTTTACTTTTCTTTCTTAGTTTTCCAAACATAGTGTAATTGTTTATGTCTTATGCTTCAATTGTCTTATTCATTTATTGTTCACTCTTCTCGT